>JAABKJ010013750.1:0-10245 GCA_011634705.1 Andricus grossulariae
TCGCGCTGTCTCAATTCATCTAAATGCGTCTCAATGCGTTTGAACGAATCAGAAAACGAGATTCACGCGCATTACAAAAATGTTAATTCGCCCCAATCCGTATCAATTATTGCTTTTTTTCTGGGAATTCACATCCTTCTTAAGTATAACTCCTTTCTGTGTCTCTTTAATATCCAAAAAATTCTGCCATCATGTTTATATGTTCGGACTCAGGAACCTAGAAAACATAGGACACGACCACTTTGCATAGAAAAAATACATGTTTTACATAAAATTACCAATTCGTTGAACCACAACGACTCCGGATTCGTACTCAGCGACCTCGAAAACATAGAATATGACCACTTATCATAGACGGGAATCATGCTTCACCTGAAATCAGCGATTTTTCATGTTTTTTGAGGTTAGGGACGGAATTTGACGTGATAGAGCCAAACCGGATTCGGATTCAGCGACCACAACGTTTTTGTGGTCTATAGGGTAAGCCGATTTACGGTTCAATGTCTTAATTTTTTTAATATTTGCAATTTGTTCGTTTAGATTTCAAGCCTGTTTATTATTTTTTTTTTTAAGGAATTAATATGTCACAATTATAGCAATTGGATGTGTTAGTAGGCTCTCTTCCAAGTATTTAGCAATTTTTTTTTTTTTTTTCTGAAATTCGTTGAGAATTGGATCGAGGCTAGAATTTTATCCATTTTTCGCCACTGTGCCACGGTCATAAAATATACTTCAAACATTTTAAGGGGATTTCGATAGATTACCAGACATTTTTAATGATTTCATGGAATTTGAAATTATTTAGAGAGATTTCGCAAATTTTTAACGGATGTAAAGATATTTCGCAAGATTTTAGAAGCTTTCAAGTAAGAAATTCACAGGCTTTCAAGGGATTTAAAAGGAATTCAAATTACTTGTAAGGATTATATGGGATTTTACAAGATTACAGGAAATTTAAAATGATTTCATGGGATTCCAAAGGATATTAAAAGGGATTTTAAAAACTTTCAAGAAATTTCAAAGATTTTCACAGGCTCAAGGACTTTAAAAATGTTTCTTTTATCAACAATGAATATTTATCAACAAATATTTATTAACAAATTTCAAATTTTTCAAGGAATATCAACAGTTTTCGAGGAATATCAAAAGATTTTATATGGGACTTCGAAAAGTTTTTTACTCGGTTTTCTATCAATTTCAAAGATTTTCACGGGCTTTTATGAAATTTCAAACTGTATAAAATTAAAAAATTGTAATAAGTTACAAGGTATTTGAAAGGATTTCATGGTATTTCGAAAATTCTCAAGGACTTTAAAAATATTTTATGGGATTTCAACAAATTTCAAATGTCTTAAGGGGTTAGGGTCAGTCGCAAGGCCAAAAAAAAAACGATTTTTTAAAGAATTTTTGTTTGAAAACAGGTTTTATTACTTATTGACAAATGTTCTACAGTTCGAATAATATACATTAAAAGAAATTACAGTTATTTTTTAAGTTGAAAATATCGATAAACAAGCAAGTTACAGTTTATCTCCCAGAGGTCCAACAAAGAAAAAGTGTTTTGCGGTGCACATCGTAACTCATGACTGGATTATCAGAAGCAATAAATACAACGGGATTAGTTAAAAAAACAATCTTTTCTTATTTCTTAAACGAAGAATTAAGTCAAAATTTCAATTTTTAAGAAAATGGTGGATGTGTAAACACAAAAGTTTCATTTTCCTTGAAAAATGTTATGTTTACACATCCGCCATTTTCTTGAAAATTAAATTTTTGACTTAATTCTTCGTTCAAGTATTTCAAAATATTCAAGTATTTCAAAGTATTTCAAAAATCCTCAAGGACTTTACAAATAATGTATGGGATTTCCACATATTTCAAATGTTTTAAGGTATTTCAGAATTTTTCAACAAATTTTCAAGCATTTTCTGGTATTTCAAAAAATTTGAAATATTTTAAGGGATTTTAGCGAATGTGAAAAATGTGAAGGAATTTTAAAATATGTAAAGCGATTTTAAAGAATTTTGTAGGATTTAAAAATATTGCTTGGTATATAGTGGGATTTTAGATGATTTAAAGGAATTATTTTGAAGAATTTACGGGTTTTTAACATTTATAGGGATTACCAAAGATTTAAAGTAATCAGAAAAAACCTCTCGGAATCTGAAGAGATTTTGTGAAATTTCCAAGGATTTAAACAAGATAGAAGAAATTCCAAAGCAATTCCCGGGACTTTAAAATTTTCAGCGATTTTCAAAGAATTTAAGAGATTTGAGAAATTATCAAAAAATTTAAAAGCATTTTCGGGTATATTTCAAATATTTCAAGGGATTTCAAACAATCACAAAGATTTCAAGGAATTTGCAAATAAATCTAAAATAACTGTGAAGAGATTTCAAAAGATTTGATGTACCCCAGATTTCAAAAGTGATTTCTTTTGAATGTTTGGAAAAATACAATTTCTCTCTAAATTATTAATGTGAAAACATTATTTTTCCAGCCATATCGAACGACTCCTCTTGTTTTGCCGGGTGCAAAAATCAAGAAGGATGCCTCCCTTGGTGAGTGCTACCTCCGTCATCATCCAAATCCGATGATCAGGGCAGCTCCTCATCATTACGAGATTATAAATCCGGAAGTTGCTATGAAACAAAAAGTACGTAAATTCAAGTATCATATCTCGCCTGTAGTAAGTGAATACACTATAACATTATGAACACTACGCTGACAAAAATAATAATTGTAAATCTCCATTTTGTCAAAGAGAGACCAAAAATAATACCAAGTATCAAAAATTAAAGTTATTTCAATTAACTTAAATTAGCATTTATATATTTATTCCTAATATTCTCTATATTGGATCTAATCTCTTGATTAATTGGTAATATTTTTGTCTTTTTTGTCTAAAATACAAACAGGTGAATTGTATAATAATTATTTTCGATTAACATGGAATTGTAATTATTGTAAATAGAGAAATTATAGATATCAAATGTAGATCTGCTTTATTGTAGAAGCTTATACTTTATAATTTTATATAAAAAATCTGATCAGGTGGCTGAGTCAGTTCTCCAACGTGTCTTGGGACCTAATGAATTACCTAAGGTTTGATCAAATTACTATAAAAAGCTTCGCATTCTAAAAACTCGCTTTCGCATTATTTTTATAGATGATTAATTTTATCAGAATACTAAATTGCAAATAACAATTGCTTGAAGGAGAAAAGTCTTATTTCTGTATAATAAATTAATTTTCTCATAATTAATTAATTATGATAAAATAAAATAAAATATTCTAATTGCGAAATAAGACATTTCTTTTGGTCTCAATAATCAGATCCATTACTAAATAAGTGATTGTTTCAATTGAAAAATTAAATATTTTATTTAAGTTTATCATTCTTTTTTCTTTTTAATACATTGATAATTTAGGACTGCTTCCTGACTTGCAGTCTCATCAGGTAACCATCGCTCTTATCGTCAAGTTACTTTATATAATAAATAATTCATAAAATAATAATTATAATCATTTATCATTAAGTCATCAGACAGGACCCAGATGTGCTTCTGCAGCCCCAGAGTGATCTCGAAAATTGGCTACATTAAAACAAATAACAATGCGATATACATAATATAATACCATCATATCACTTAAATTTTATGTGATTTCGTATCTTTTGTGCCCTTTTTAAATAAACTGACTCTTTAAACTGATACTGACCTTAATTTTTAATTTTTCTTTGACCTTTGGACATATAAAAATAGGCTGGGGTGATTTTAATTACAGATTCCTGTTGTCGGCATTTACCGACATACGACGCATTCCATGGTTCGTGTCCGTGATAAGTTAAGAAATTTGATATATGTCATAAGTTCAATGGTCTTTTCTTTTAAAGCATCGTTCTAGAAGATTTATCATTTAACACGGAAGTGAAGCTTGAAATACTTTAAAAATCGGTAAATGTCGATAAAAGGAATCTGCATTTAAAAACAGCCCACAATATCTGCTTTCAAACTTGTTTTTATTCATAGCATTTTGTAAAATAAAATTTTAATTTTTCGCATCTGGAGGAATTTTTTATTTGCTAGGCCTAAACAGGCAGCGGTTTATGATTGTATGGCATATGGAGAAATTATGGTTTTAAAAGAAGACAGAGCACTAATTAAAAAATTAAAAATATATAAATAAATCCAATCTGTTACATTATATTTAAGTATATTAGAATTCTAATATCCTTGAATCCTATTGAATATTTCAATATTCAATAAATTTCTAATTTATTCGAGAAAATTTCTGAATACTTGAAAGTGTTGTAGAAATTTCCAGATCCTCACAAAGAATTTAAGAATATTCAATTCCAAAACATTCTATAGTACTCCAAATCATATAAGGGGTGGTTAGGAAATTTCAGTAAATTCCAGAATATTTAAAAAACATTTCAAGACATTCTAGAAAATTTGAGGGCTTTCTAGAACATTTAAAAATATTCTATAAAAGTCTCGAAGAATATAGAATACGGTAGTCCAAATTTAGACCTGTAAACATTTTTTATCTCTTAACATTAACGCGTGCCCTCGGGCTTTTGTATTGTGCTCGGAAAATGCTCCCAAAAAATACAAAATAGCAGTTTTATGCAAAATTTAGGTTGAAAACGGTATTTTTTTGTACTTTTCCAACATGATTTTTTTATTCGATAAATAATTAGTCTCCGAGTATTTTTAAACTAACTGTAAACTGTTTAAACAAGTATTATTTGTAAAAAAAAATTTTGCCCTGTAAATGGTGAAAAGTTATCATTTTTCGGGATAAACAATACAATTGATAAATTTCAAGGGTAACATTTCTTGCTTAACATACTGGGTAATTATTTAAACAATTTTGTCCTGTAAATCTTGAAAAATTATTATTTTCTGGAATTAATATCATAATTAATGAATATTGCAAGTATTATATGTTTTTAACTATATGTGGCAAATATTTAAACAACGTTCATTTATTCAAAACAATTTTTGCCCCGTAAATCTTCAAAAGTTACTATTTTCTAGAATTAAAAACGCTGCTAATGAAGGCTAAGAGTGATTTTTTTTGCGCAAGAAAGTTTACAATTATTTAAATTTCCATTTGTTTAAACCATTTTTCCCCTGTAAATCTTGAAGTTACTCTTTTCTGGACTTAATGACACAGTTAATGAATGTTATGAGTGATATTTATTTTGGAAGACAATTTGCAATTATTTAAACAATTATTAATCATTCACTTGCACCTTTTCATAGAAAAGGTGGAGAAAAGTCTAGTTTTTTCGAATTTCTTATACCGTATCACTTATTGCTTAGTATTCTCTTATGTCAGAACTCATACTCTAATTTTGTGAACAATGATCATTTTTTTTTAATAATTTGTTTCAGTTACGTTATTTTTTCAGATCGATTTCGTTGAAATAAGAAAAAACTGATCAATACGCGACATAATGTAAGAGATTCGAAAAAACAAGAATTTTCTCCATCTTTTCTATGAAAAGGAGCATGTGCTGTTGATTGTTTAAATAATTGCAAACTGTCTTCCACAAAAAATAGCACTCTTAACATTCATTAACTGCCCTATGAATTCCAGAATATAATAACTTTTCACGATTTACCGGTGAAAAAACTTGTTTAAAAAAATAAAAATTGTTTCAGTCATTTCCAAATATCGTAAACACAAAAATATTACTCTTAACATTCTTTAATTGCGTCGTTAGTTCCAGAAAATACTAACTTTTCACGATCTGGTGAAAAAAAATTATATAATTATAAATTGTTTTAACAATTGCAAAATATGTTAAACAAAAAATATTACTCTGGATATGCGTCAACTGTATCAATCATCCCGACAAATAACTTTTCACAATTTACTGGAAAAAATTACTTTAAACCGTTAATAATTGTTTAAACAATTGAAAATTAATTAGAAAATACTTGCAAACTTGACACTTATTGTACAAAAATAACTACTGCTGAAATTTGTTTTTTAAATGCCGTCTTCAACATGAATTTTATACAAAACTTCTATTTTGAATTTTTTAGGGCATTTTCCGGGCATCATTCAAGGGAGTGAGTGGGGGGGGGGTCAAAATTGAAAGTTGTTGGGTGGAAATTATTCCTTGAACATTTCCTAAGAAGTAAATGAACTTTACTTTACAAAAAGTTAATAGCAAGTACTTTTTTACATTTTTTAAAAAAACAAGCTTTTCCCATTTAAAAACCGATATTAATTTGAAAGGCCTGGGGGCACGGGTTAATTTTGAACGATTTGAAAACAAAAAATTTAATTTTTTCCGGGAAGACGTACAAATCCTGGAAAGTTTCAGAGCATTTCACATTTTTCCAAATTCTTAAAGGATATTAAATAGTTTTATTCTTTTTTATTATTTTATTTTATTACTAATTATTATTTCAAACATTTCGAAAAAAATCAAAAACTTTCCTGAACATTGTTAACTATTTGAGAATACTCTATGAGAGAGACAAAACGAAGCCAGAACATTCCAAAAAATGTATAGGATTTTAGAAATGAAGAATACTTATAATTAATTAAATTCCAAATCATTCTAGAAAATCTTAAAACATTCGAAAGTGCTAACGGAAATTCCAGATTCTGAAAATATTCTATTTTTAACATTCCAAAACATTGCAGAATATTATTAAAAATGCAAGGACATTGTAGAACTTTCGAGAATATTCGAAACTCTCAACGAAAATTTCAGATTCTGAAAATGCATTTACCGAAAATGCTATTTATTTGAGAACATTAAAAATAAAAAGTTCATAATATTCGAAAGTCGTGATGAAAATGGTAGATTCTTATTAAACATTTTTCAGAATATTCTATCATAAAAAATTCTAGAAGATTCTCGAATCTTCCATAATATAATGATAATAAAATGATAAACCATCATATAGAAGCTCAAAACATTGCAGATTCTGCTGAAATTTCCTAAACAAAGAGTGTTTAATAAAATTCTAAATCATACTAGAAAATTCCAGAATAATTCAAAAGATTCCAGATTCTTTTCAAAAATTAAAGAATATTATATTACGGAACAATCTAAAGATTTCAAAATATGCAGTGTGTTTTAGAAATAGATCAAAAATTTAAAAAAAATCCCAGTAGAAGTATATTCCGGCATATTCGGTTTCTCCATGTCCATGTCAGCTTATCTTGATCTATTTTAAAACAATTGTATTATAAATAAATGCCCTCTGAGATAATTTTACACTCACCGTATATATATAAATATTTACAACACTCAAAATACAACAAAATTTATTTTTAACCCTTGTGTGCATACCCAACTTTACCCACGTTGTCCGCACACCCAGGGTACCCGTGTACCCACCTCTCTTTTTTTCAGTGGCAGAAGGTCCAAATCACTTTAAAAACACACAATATTGCACGTCGGGTGGCCGCATACAGAATGTAACAAATAATTAATAATTAATTAATAATCAATAAAATTATTATAAATTGTATTTATACTCCAAAAATTTCACTTGTATGAATTCAATAACTCGATGAGAAATTAATAACACCCGCTCAAAGTCGAATTTGTATATGGTGGGTACACGGGTACCCTGGGCGTGTCCGCGACGTATGTATGCTTTGAGGTTGATTATTTTTGCAACAAAATTCCTAAATAAATTCTAAATATACTATTTTCTTGGAATTGAACCAAATAAGATGATCTGGAGGGCCGAAGCGGAATTTTTATTTTTATTCCAGTTACAAGTAAAAATGTACCGCGGTGGGAACACGAGTACCCGGGTGTGGACACAAGGGTTAAATAAGAACACTCTTCATTCATAAAGTATTTATAAAGCTTTATTTTAATCTAATAAATTCTAAGTGCTAATTTTCATTGCTTAAAATGAAGGAAAATTTCTTTTTTATTTTTACAGTTTTTGTATCCCCAATAAAGAAATTTAAAAAAATATTTAGTTCTAACACAGCACGTTTCACTTGATTTTGTTCGACAGGTTGTCGCTAAGCAATTCAATTCACCGATCGGACTCTACTCTGAACAAAATATAACGGACACTATTAAATGTCAGGCATCTGCCATTCCGTAAGTAATCAAATAACAAAAAATATGAGGTTTATCGTCGAACAGAAATCTACAAATAGCGTAGCTTTTAACCCTTTTAACCAATACAAAAAAACGACATTATGCTGCTTTGTCGTATAGAGCTTGCAGTAGATAATATAGTCAAAAATTGGAATAACAAATTGGCTTTCGCTTCTTGTAACTACTTCTGAAATTAAACTTCTATGGATTAGAAAAAAAAGACATAAAAAGTCTCTTTAAATTAAAAAAAAGGATAAAAAAGTCTTCGAAAAAACTGGCTACACAGGACGTTGAAATTATTATTATTACTACAAACAATATTTATTTTATATCTCTACAATTTTGTATAAATAAACTTCTGAACAAAATATGATGCAAAATTATGAAAAACGAAAAGGCTACGAGAGAAGAAATGAGAACAGAAATTCCACCCACCCACTTCGGTCTGAGGTATATATAGTCGCTAAAACATTTACCCGCTGTTTCTTTATTTTGCAGCATTTTCATAGACTTTTCCTTCGTGAAACAAAAACAGCAAATTCAAGAGCAAGCGAGAATTATGAAAGAACAGGCCTTGGCTGGCACTTCGAAGAACGTGTGGCCTCAATTTAACAAACCTAATTAAGACAAATTTTTCAAATAAAAGATTCTCCCTCCCTCCACCATGTTATGGAAATTTAACATTTTCAGTTAAGTTTTAAGCTTTTCCAATTGAAAGCATATTATCCCATTTATTTTTAGCAGCCAGTAGTTTTTGTTGTAGTAATAAACATTTTAAATTTGGGAGACAATAGAAAGTGTTTGAAAGCAAAAATTCGGTTGCAAGTCTTTCCCTGTAAATAATAATGATCAATATTAGATAATAACTGTTATGAAAAATAAATAGTAATAAATAATGTATATAGAATAAAGTAGACCAGAATCGGGATTTAAAACTTGCCAATACTAACCAAAAGCTAATAATACTTTTGTAAATATCTTTCCCTATTTTCTGCAATAACTTTTCTGGATTTCTTTCATAAATCGACGTTCTTATGATATAGTCAGTACAAGAATGTATACAAGAATTACTAAAAGCTCAGATTCCCAATTTCACATTTTCCCGCGCAAATTTCCTGAAAATTTTGCCAATTTCTCGTCAGTATTGCCAACCTTAGGTAGTAAAATATTTCGGTACTTACCCTGCTTTCAGCTTATCGAAAAATTGTATTCTCCGCTTTTGAACACTGGTTCTAGTAAATAAAGAACATTCTGATATAGCTTTAAAACAATGAATGAACGTCGTCTTTGGAAAAATGAAAGCCTGCATTATCGCTCTAAATTTCATCAAATTTTTGCACGTTTTAGATTTGAATTAGAAATTATATTAATTTGTGCACGAGATAAAGTAACGCAGATTAGTAGATTTGAATTGTGCCTAAATAATAAAAATAATCCTAATAATAATAATAGTAATTGGTTGCTGCTAATGAACTCGCGAAATCAGATTAAGAATAAAACGAACAATGTAGCTTCAAGAAACCGGTGAAGTACGACCCGAGTAAGAGTGAAGCTTACAAGGCTCTTCAGGAGGAAGCATTCGGGGATCATGTCCAGGAAGTCAAGCAGCCAGCACGTACTGGAGTTTTTACTCCTCAAAAGGTCAATCCGAGCAGGGTAAGATTTTGGAAATTTAATTTAGGTAACGATTCTGTAAGTATTCTAAATCAATGTTACGCGCGTAACACTTCTGTAATAATGTTATTATGTCAAATACACTCAACTCCCGATATAAGAACCCCCTGTTTACGATATTCCTAGAACTAATGGCCTTTGTAGTTTCGTGATGAGGGCAGCCGAAAAGGAGGCGGTGCTCAGTCAAGCGTGACAAACAGAATGAGGGCCGCACTATCAGCGCGTTTGTTGCATCAGGCTGCGTAATGCGTCCGAATCCAGCAGAAATGATTCATGCAGCCCAATAGGTAGAAATAGGGAAGTGAGGATTAAAAGAGAAACCAGTAATATCAGTAAGGGAGCTTCCATAAAGGATGTCAAAGTTTTAGGGGGGGGGGTAGCCGAATTGTGACAGTCTGTGACAGAGGACATTGACACCCCATTGACACAATGTGACAATGGGGGGGGGGCGAAAATTCGCCAAAAAACGG
>JAABKJ010013751.1:0-10245 GCA_011634705.1 Andricus grossulariae
CGATGTCATTTTTTAGATGACAGTTGCTCCCAGTGGGACCCTGCGGTGGTTGTTAACCTTTAGTTTTCAATTATATACATGGCAATTTTTTTGTCTCCTGACGCTTATCTGTTTAGTTTAAACTTTTATAGTTTGGTTAAAAATTCTACAGTTTTGTTAAAAACTCATCCTTTTCGGTTTAAAATTCAACTGATTAAAAATTAAGTTTTTATTGAAAATTCATGTTTTAGTGTTGAAAATTCAACCATTTTTTGGAAAACTCGTCTTTTTGGTTTAAAAATTCATCAGTTTTGGTAGAAATTTCATCTTTTTGGATGAAAATGCCACGGTTCGGTTGACAGTTAACCTTTTTTGGTTGAGGATACAACTATTTTTTTTATTCGTCTTTTTTGGTTCAATTCAACTGTTTTTAATTTTAAAATACCTTCTCATTGAGATGAGAATGTAAAATATATTTTTTATTTGAAGTATCTACTATTACAATATTCGTTAAGAATTCATATTTTCAATCGAAAATTGATCTACTTGGTTGACGGTTCAACCACTTTGTTGGAAAATCATTTTTTTTTTTGTTCAGGCTTCATCATTTTGTTGAAAATTGATCTGTTTTGATTGAAAATTCAACTTCTTGGTAAAAGTTGAACTACTTCGTTAACAATTTATTTTTTTGGTTGAAGGTTCATCTCTTTGGTTGAAAATTTGAATATTTTGTCCATAATTCAACTATTTTACAGAAAATGTTGAAAATGAAACGATTTTTGGTTAAAGTTAAATCTTTTTTGTTGTAAAATTGACCATTTTGTCGAAAATTCACCTTCTAGGTTGAATTTTTAACATTTTATTTAAAAATTCAACAATTTTGTTGAAAATTTAATTATTTTGTTGAAAACCTGTTTACTTCAAAAGTTATTTATTTTGTTGAAAATTCAACTGCTTTGTTGGAACTTCGTCTTTTTGAATTGGAAATTCATCTTTTATGGTATAAGGTCATCTTTTTCGGTTGAAATAAATAAATAAATTTCCAAATTTCAATCGAAAATATAAATGTTTTATTTCGTTTATGAAATATTCTACCTTAAAAATATTATAAGATGAGAAGGCTGTTCTTTGAATATTAAGGGTCAGGGAAATAGAAAAATTGGTCAATGAACAATCATAAAAATGTGAGGAATTTTGGAAAATGAAGTTTTTTGGCCACCTGAAATTAAATTTCTGAATGGAATTTTGAGATTAAATTCTATTTTAAAGAAAAATTAAAAAGAATGAAAATAGGAATTCAAAATTCGATTTCGGCACTAGCGCGGTCGAATTTCCGAATTAAAAAAGTAATAGTAGGGACATAGATTCCAGTGAGACAACATCTTTGTTCATACAACGTTCTTTGAGCCGATGCTGATATTCTCAACTTTTTTATTTTCACCCATATATATTATGCACAAAAACTCAATGAAACAATATACAATAATAATACTAATCATAATACTTGAAATATAGTTCTTTAAAGAATATAATTTATTTCTTCTATATTCTCTATTGTTTATTAACCCGAAAAGATACTGAACATAAAATTTTGAATAAATTGAATAAAACCACCATAAGCGAAACAAATTCGAAAAAAATTGTGTGATTTTTGTGAATTATGTGTGGGGTACGTTTTCACAAGAATATGAAAAGAACTGCGAGTTAAATGAACTGTAAAGCGGAATGCTGGGATTATAAACCAACCCCACTGACAAAAATTGCGTAGGATTGAGTCGACCCCTTCGTAGGAAAATATCTTTGCTACTCGGCGGTCTTTAAATTAAGTGCAGAGGGCTTATAACGCCCATGTAAAGTCTTCAAACGGATTTCACTCATGAAGAGAAAATGTGAAAGATCGTGAAATGCGTGGCGAATTTGGAATTACCAAGTCCAGGGGGATGAAAAATGAACCCTCCCGACATTTGTCCATCAAACTAGTAAAGGTATACTGGTATCCAATATCTTTCCATTTTCAGTTTCACATTTTCAACAAAATCTTATCAAATAAATAAAATTATCCTATTATTCATATGTTCATATATTTTGAATAAAATAATCTTTCACAATAAAGATATGAACATAAACCTTTTTACAGTCACAAAAAATTGATTCCTTTTGGCAAGAGAAATTAGTTTAACCCTATAGGTTCATTAAGGACGGTATTTTTTTTAAGATTAGTTATTTATATTCGATTAGTTACAAGTTTTCAGATATTGTTTAACTGATTTTCAGTTTTTTAAACAATTATTATTCATTTCAACATTTTTTTGCCTGTAAGTCGTGAAAAATTATTATTTTTAAGAATAAATGATACATTTGATGAATTTCAAGAATATTATTTCTTGTTTAACATATTTGGCAATTATTTAAACAACTTTAATTTGTTCATATAATTTTTCTCCTGTATGTAATGCAAAAATTTTGTAAGATAATGAGAACTTTTGAACTGGAAAAGAAGAATTTTCCAAAAGAAAGTCAGTTTTCAGTCAGGAAAGATGAATTTTCAACTATAAAAAAGATAAGTTTTCAACCAAAAATGGAATCTTCAAATTTTCAGTAAGAAAACTAATTTAAAAAAAAAATGAAAACGAATTATCAATCGGATGAATTAACCTTAAAAGGAAGAATTTTTAACATAATACTTGAATCCTCCACAGAAGTGATGAATTTTAAAGAAAAAAATGAATTTTCAACAAAAAAGTTAATTTCTGACCAAATAGTTGAATTTTCAATTAATATATTGAATCTTGAACCAAGAAAAAATAAAATTTTTACAAAGTAGCTCAATTTGAAACCAAGTAGTTGATTTTTCAACAACAAAAAAAGAATTCTCAAAGAAACAAACATAAAAGTTCATATTTCAACAAAAGAGATTTGAATTTTAAATAAAAAACAGATGAATTCAACTAACAAAGACAAAATTTTAACAAAATTGTTGATCCATTAACCAAAACGGATTAATTTGTATAATAGTTCATATTTCAACCAAAAAAGATGAATTTTGTATAAAGAAGATTAATTTTCTGCCAGAAAAGAAAAATTTTCAACAAAATGCATTGATTTTTAGCCAGACAAGATCAATGTTCAAGTAGATTTTTGTTATCAAGAATATATATTTGTAACTAAAAAAGATTAATCTTAAACTAAAAAAGATAAATTTTCAACCAAAAATGGAATAGTCTAATTTTCAGTTAAAAAAATGAATTTGTAACCAAAAAAGAAGAATTTTCAACAACATGGTTGAATGCTTAACCAAGACAGATTATTTTCAAACCAAGAAGTTGCATTTTGTACCAAAAAGGATGAATTTTTAACCAAAAAAATTAATTTTCTGCCAAAAAAGACGAATTTTCCACCAGAAAAGATCAATTTTCAATTTACAACATTAATTTTAAACCAAAAATAAAATTGTTAAAGTGCAAAAAATTAATTCTCAAAATGAAATCTCAGCTGAATAGTTAAATTTTTAACTAAAGAGATGAATCTTCTTCTAAAATTATGATTCTCCATGAAAAAATGCATTTTCAAGACAATAATGCAGCATTCAACCAAAGCGTCAAATTGAAAAAGAAGATTTTTGTAATCAAGAATATATATTTTCAACTAAAAAATATCAATTTTCAACCAAAAAAGAATGAGTTTTTTATTTACACTATCAATTTTGAACCAAAAATGGATTTTTCACAATTTTAGTGAAGAAAATTAATTCTCAACCAAGAAAAAAAACGAAATTTCAGCTAAATAGTTTAATTTTCAATCGAAGAGATGAATTTTCATCTAAAATGATGAATCTTTATTAAAAAAAAAAAGAAGTTTCCTGAAAAGATTGCAACATTCAATTGAAGCGACGAATTCTCAACCAAAATGTAGCTTTTTTAATCAGGAAGATATATTTTCAACTAAACAAAATAAATTTCGAACTAAAAGAGATCAATTTTTAACCAAAAATTTAATAGTTGAATATTCAGTTAAAGCATTAATTTTTAACTAAAAATGTAACGAATTTAAAAAAAAATATTCGAATTTTCAACCAAAAAGTCAAATTTTTAACCAATCGAGATTAATTCCGAACAAAAAATATAATCGTAGAGTTTTCAACCAAAAAAAAATACTTTCAACCAAGAAAAGAGTTTATAAATGTAGTTTAAGTTCAAATTATATCAATGTTTTCAAAATAAAAAAAAATTCTGAACAATTTAATCAAAAGTATTCTCATACTTAGTATCAAATAGTTGTAACTCATTATGCATGGTTCGATTGACAGTTATATAAAATTGCATTTTCATTTCTTATTTAAAAATTCGATGGGCGTCAACCTCAATTTCATATGACATTTTGAGGGGAGGGAGGGATCACCGAAATTTCACACATGAAATTTAAATTCAAAATTAAATTCAAATTCAAATCATATTCAAATGAAAATAGCGGCACGTAGTATGTGAACGCTCCCTTAGTGCTTTTTTCGTTCAAAAAAAGAAGATTTTTTTCGTATCCTCTTTTAGTTTTATTTTTGTTTCCTAAAATAAACTAAAAAAAAAAGATGAGCTCATAAGTTCAGAAAAATACAGAACCTATATATCTCCCAGAATCTTGATTATTACAAAAACAGTGTTTGCCCTCGAATCCTTACTCTACTCTCATGAGACTAGAGACCATTCGTTTTACGGGAAACGCCATAACTTTGAATGAATCACACTCTTCCCAGTTTATTGCCATCCCTGCATAAAAGTTTTAGAGCACCCACTCGGTGTCCCAATTTTTATACAATTTCGATGGGACAGCTTCGGGAATCATTTTTTTTATATCAAAAGTAAACACTCCGGTATTCGTAAGGGGTTGGCTTATGAACGTGACCATTACTCGGATGGACTACATGTAACGCCCCCCTTACTACCCCTGACCAGTAATGTTCTTATCGCTGGTGGATTCATAAAAAGCCCTTAAGTCACCCCTCTAAAATAATATGGCAACTGGTTCATCGCACGCCATAAGGCTCTAAAAGTGTCACAGCTTAAAAAAATGTTGCACCCCCTTGTGTTGGGGAAGTATCTGGAGAACTAGTCTTATATTGATTTGATAAGGTTGTAAATATGATGGTGATAATCACAGAAAAAATTGTCTAGTTGGTGCCAAAATGACTTTTTGAAAGTTTGAGCAAAAGAAAAAAATGCTTTTAGTTCCAAAAACGCGGTTAAAGGTCAAAATCACAAAAATGATATTTTTCTCGTTATTTCCAATAGGGTCCGAGTAAACGGTCAAAGTTGTGTATGATGATTATTATTGTCTTTTTAGGCTGGTCCATTCAATTCTCGTAGCACTGCGGTTAAAAATCCATTGTATTATGGGTTTTATTTTAAAATCCCGGTGAAACAGAGGTCTTTATACGAGTCACCCTCGCTGTTAAGTATAATTCAGGTCCTTCAGCATGAGTGCATATACTTGGAATCAATGTATGAATTTAATCACAACCAGCAGTGATAACCCGTGGCTGCATCCGAATTTATTAGAAGTCCTCGCGTTTGCCTGGATGTTTGGCCAGAGGAGAGGAAAACTGTATTAGTATATATGCAGTATGGACCTCATAAAAACTGATCTTATGTTCGCACACTTAAGTTAAGATGCCGAAAATGAGATAATTTTTTTTTAAGATATTATATTGTTGACTAGGGTAATTGATAAGTAAAGATGTTACTTTTGAATTAATCAATGTTGTTGATTACTGGTCCATATTTTTATTTTAAAAATAACCAACTGCGAGGTCTCACAGTTTAGTTTCACGTTTCGACCGTCCTTCGACGGTCTTCATCAAAAAGATAATTTTTGATAAGAGAATTTTCGATGAGGTATATACTACATAGGCACTAATTATCATCATAGAATACATCTTTGAATGTTCACCCAGATCAGAAAAAAAAGTATGGCTTGAAAATTCCAAGAAAATTTACATTTTTCACGATTTTTACTATTTTCGGCACCTTAACTTAACTGTGTGGATATAAGATCATTTTTGATAAGATC
Organism: Andricus grossulariae; assembly: GCA_011634705.1. Lineage (NCBI taxonomy): Eukaryota > Metazoa > Arthropoda > Insecta > Hymenoptera > Cynipidae > Andricus > Andricus grossulariae. Next base: position 6,040 of record JAABKJ010013751.1, read on the forward strand.
TATACTGCATAGGAACTTATGTTATTTATCATAGTATACAAATTTTACGGTTCATCTGGATTATTAGATAAAAAAAGTTATTGACCTGAAAATAACGATGAAAATACAATTTTTCGTGGTTTTTACCATTTTTCAGTACTTTAAATTTATTCCGCAATCATAAGATAATTTTGATAAGGTCTATACTATATAGGTTCACCAAACTCTCGGTTTCAGTCCCCCCGATTTGGGACCGAAGAAAACCCCCGACAATGGACTGAAATCGAGGGTTTGGTGTACTTATATCATCATATTTCACAACTAATACTGTTCCCTCGAATCAGAAAAAAAATTATTTGCTTAAAAATGAGGAACAAAATGAAAATTTTTGTGGTTTTCATACGTAACCGCGTTGCGCGAACCAATTTGATTTATTTTAAATGTTTATATATAGTTTATAGTCATAAAATTTGGAACATCTTATTGAAATAGATTTTTTTTTTAAATAATTTAATTTTGAAGATTCACAATGGAAAACTTTAATTTTAAAGATGTGTAAAAAAATACTTAAATATTGATGATTTTGAGGACCAAAAGTCAAGTTTGTAATTCTAAATTACAGAAATTGAAGAAATTTCGAATTTAAATCATCAAAATTGCAGCATTTTTAATTATACAACTTAAAAACTGCAAAATATTGATTGCAAATTTGCAAAATGAAAAACTTTTCGATTCTAATGATTTATGATTCCAACTTTTACGAATTTGAAGAGTTACAATTGAAAACTCTTTAATTTGGAGGATGTGCAAATAAAAAAGTCTTAAATTTTGATGATTTTGAGGATCGAAAATCAAGTTTTCAATTCTGAATCTTCCAAATTGAAGAAATTTTGAATGTGAAGCATCAATATTTCCGAATTTTTATTTTTAAAACGTAAAACGTGCATAATTTGTAATTATTAATTTTCAAATTTAGCACTCTTCAATTTTAAAGATTTACAGCTGAAAGTTCTAGAATTTTGAGGAGATTCAATTGAAAATATATAATTGCAAATTATTCCATTTTTGAGATTTATACGATTTGAAGTTTTAAATGGAAATTTATTCAACTTTATATATTTTCAATTGGAAAGACTTCCATTTTAAATATGTTTAAACACAAATACTCAAACTTTGATGATTTTGAGGATCGAAAGTCAAGTTTTCAATTTTAAATTTCCCAAATTAAGATATTCAAATCATAAAAATTGCAGTATTTTTAATTATAATACTTAAAAATAACATTATTTTTATTTGTAAATTTTACAAATTAAAAATTCTTCGATTTTAAAGATTCATCATTTCAAGTTCTACAAATTTCAAGAGTTACAATATAAAACTCTTTGATAAAAATTAAAGTTTTATGATTTTGAAGATCAAAAGTCAAGTTTTTAATTCTATCTCTTCCAAATTAAAGAAATTTTGAATTTAAGGCATTACAATCTTGTGTGGTTAATTTTCAAAATTAAACAATCTTCAATTTTAAAGATTCGCGATTCAATGCACTACAATTTTGAGGGGTTACAATTTTTTTAATTTTGAAGATAAAAATTAAAAATTATTCAATTCTAAAGATTTGAAGTGGAATTTTATTCAGTTTCATAGATTTCCAATTGAACACTTTTTTATTTAAATGTGTATAGGTGAAAACTTGAATTTCGATGATTTTTAAGATAAAAAGTCAAGTTTTTAATCATAAATCTTACAAATTACAAAATTTTCAAATTTAAATCATCAAAATTTCACCAATTTTAATCATAAAACTTAAAACTTGCCTAAATTTCAATGGTAAATTTTCAAAATTAGAAACTCTTCGATTTTAAAGATTTATCATTCAAAGTTCTACCAATTTAAAGAGTTGAAATAAAAATATTTAAAAAGGAAAATTCCTAAATTTTGATGTTTTTGACGATCAAAAGGCAAGCTTTCAATTCTTAATCTTCCAAATTGAAGAAAGTTTTAATGTAAAGCATCGAAATTGAATAATTTGCAATTGCAAAACTTAACACTTGCATCATATTTAACTGTTAATTTTCAAAATTAAACACTTATCAATTTCAAAGATTTACAATTCAAAGTTCTACAGTTTTTAGGAGTTACAGTTGAAAATATAGAATTTCAAATTATGTATGCACTTTGGAACATTTTTTTGGAATATTTTAATTTTGAGGATTTAAATTTGAAAACTATTCAATTCTGAAGATTTAAAATTGAAATTTATTCAATTTTATAGATATGCAATTGGAACCGGAAATGTAACAAGTTACTATTTTCACGAAGTAACTGAATCTGTAATTAGTTTCGTTTTTTAAGGAACTTCCCCAAAACTGCATCTAATTAAAAATGATCCTTAATTCAAATAAAAATCATTGTTATGTCAATTAAACATGATGAGAATTTGATACTTCAATTCAAACTAAGATGTCAAACTGACGTACACTAATAAACTCTCAAACTGGGTGGTAGAAAAAAAATAAATTCATAAATATAAAATTCATAAATTATCAATTTTCAACAATTATCAAAAAGTTTGTAAAGCTGAAAATTACGTTGGTATGATATTTAATAGGACAGCAGACAATTCATCCATATAACAGAATTTCCGTCACTGGGATTTGAACCTCTGGCACACTGGCTAGTGCCAGAAAATGACAAACACTTTACCTCTGAGCCACGTTGTCTCCACACTTCAGAATACAGCTATCCGTTTTGTTGAAGTGATAGAATTTTAACAATATTTTTTACCAATTTAAAAAAATGTATTTAATGGTATTCTTGAAGGTACACATACAATAAGGCGTATTATTAACCTTCATTATTTATTATTCTTCAGCAATAGTAATACTTTTACTAGAGTTTTACGACAACCTATTTTTCTGTCATTTCTATCATAATTTTAATTACTTTTGGTCATTTAGATGAGACCTTTTCTCCAAGGGTGTGTCAACGTATGTGACAGAATAGTCCCATATCAAGTACCACATGAGAGGGTTGGATATAGTGATGGACGTCTTATCTTCATATTACACCCTTCCAAAAGTTTCCAAATCCAAAAATAAATTTTCAATATATATTTTCATCCTCAGAATACTCATAAGTTTAACTTTGAACAGAAAAAATTTCTTTGTATAGGTAATATTTAAAGACAACATGCTTTTAATATAATTTACAGATTTATGAATATAAAAAAATCACGTTTCAACTGCATTTATTTGACCAATTTAAAATCAATCAGAGAATATTTAAACATTATTTCACTAAAATTTTAATTTTAAATCTCAGAAAGTTTAAGACTTTGAAGTCGGCATTTTAATAGTCGAAATTTTTAGCAATATGAAATAAGCAATGGAAAATTTAAAAAGAGAGCGTAAGTTAAACAATTTTAAATGACGCATTCCAGATTTAATTGAAATAATGCTTTCTTACAAAAAATTTACGGATTTTCGGGACAGAAAATATTTGAAATGAAACTTTAATATTGATTGATTATCAAGTTTGGAGCTTTTAGAATTGGGAAAAGTTTAAACATCAATTAAAAATATTTTGAATGGAAAGAGTTTAAAAATTCTTAAGTTTAAATTTAAAGCGGTAAAAATTAAATAAATCCAAATTTGAAAAACTTTCAAATTAAACAATTCAACATAAACTACCTATACGTTTGAAATTGTATTTTGAAAAACATTTATATTTCAATATAAAATTGTAAACTGCTACAATGAACAATTTCTACTCAGAATTCTCCGGAAATTGACATTCAACTTGCAGATTAAGAATTAAAAAATCAATTGCTACATTTTTCAAATTTTTAAAGAAACAAAAAATCTGCTCGATGATGTGTTTACCTCAGCTACCCTGAAAAATCTATCATTTCAATAATGTTATATTATCACAATTCATAATATGCATTGCTATTGAAACATATGTATTTTCATTGCCTTATTTTTATAATTATAAAAAAGTGTGCATCCTATACAAAATATGTTGTTATTATATATTTTATTACAACTAGTTTCGTTTTTCCATAAATTTAATTTGTTTATTTTCAAAGTTTTTTTTATGATTTAAACTGAAAATACGCATACTAGTGTAAAATGGTTCTAAGCAAATTTGCGGATATAATTTAGGCGAAAAATGTTGTTAAATAAAAAGTTATTGCAGCTTGTGTCGTTTTTCCAAAAAGTCGATTTT
>JAABKJ010013752.1:0-10244 GCA_011634705.1 Andricus grossulariae
CCCTTTTCGTGATTCATAGAAAGGACCTTCGTCTAAGAAAGAAAAGGACTCAGTTTACCGTTGAACTTTTTCCGTGGTGTTATGTTATGTTATGTTGTTCCGTGTTTCAACTTCAAACGTGTTTTTCTCAAAATTACATTTTTGAAGTCGGTGCAGTCTCTCTTAAAAACTATTGCAGCGATCTGCACCAAATTTGGTATACACTTTTCACAGATATATCGCAAGAACACAACTGTCTTGTTGATTTATTTTTTGTTGTTGCGATTTTACAGAAAGAAAATGGCGGATTTTTTAGGCAAAAAATAGAATTTTTCAGTTTTTTGACCGCCAAAACCATATATATTTTTTTTGAAATGCAAAAAGACCGGTGTGTTGTAGGCATTCATTTAATTTATCGAAATCTTTTTTGTTTTTTTATTTTCGATGATCCGTTGAGGGGTTATCCTGTGCACCGCAAATCATCTTTTCCAAAGGTGTCACGGAAAATCTCTTAGCAAGGGCTCAATTTCTTATATTTTTTACCAAAATTTCATGGAATATTCTTTAAATATAACTTAAATATGTACATAAGTCTTTAAATAAATAACTTTTACCGTTGCTTCAGAAAAAATTTCTGAAAAAACGCTTTTTTTACCCTCTAGACATTACCCCCCCCCCCCCATTAAATCAGCCTTATAGTTATTTAACACATTTTCAGAAGTGTTTAACATTACATCCGAAGATTGTTTTTCTAAATGTAAGTCACAGTCATTTTTTTGGACGTACTAGTTGTGAGTGAGGCATGAGACTGATTTGTGGTTAAATCTACATCGCTAAGTAGCGAATTTACTCTTATTTCTAAATAAAAGACATCACTATATACCCGACTCTCGGTTTATGAACTTGCGGTTCAGGAATTCCTAGAATTGCTGGCCCACACAGTTTCTCAGCTCAAGGCGTGAGAGACGGTTGTGACTGTCGCCTCGGAAGGGATGCAGTCGAGTATATTGCGCAATATCATGCATTCCAGCTATAAACGGTTCAGGCGGCCTTGACTGTTTGTGTTTCGATACTCGCTATTTAGGAACAAGGCCATTTGCAGGCAACCCCCGAAACTGTTCCTAAACCGATAGTCATTTACTTTTAAATATGGTTTTTACCTTTACTTCGGTCTTTGATTCTCACTTTTACGAAATAATAAACGAACATACCATAGTTTTTCCGATTGCTAAGGATAGAAATAATTGCAAGAACAGACAACCCAATTCCTGACAGGAGGCGCCAAGAATTACATACGATGCTTTAGATTGAAAATTCCTTAGCATCCCGTATGATTTATGAAATGAATTATAGTTAAATCTTAGTTATTGTGTTAATAACAATTTTTACATTTTCTCGAAATGTTCTAAAAAGAAAATAGTCACTTCCGTTCATTATAACGTTATTACGGGTAAATTGAAAATTGCAATTATCTAAAGATTTTCTTTAGTAAACCTGAACATTCTTGGCACCCTGGAAGCAAGGCTGAATTTTTTAATTTCAGAACACATAAGTACAGTAAACTTCCGTTTATTTTAATGACTGCTTATTTTAAAGTTCACTTAGTTTAAACCCCCCTACACGCACTTATTTTAAGTTGCGCAGTTTTGTTATCTCCCACCACGGTCCCTGTACACTCTCCTCCGGGTCAGTGGCTGACCAATAAAAAAAAGAGGCCTGAAGAGCGCCATCGTTGGTTTAAATTGAGAATTTTTTCACGACGTCATGGGAATACGTCTCACGACGTTTTCGAGAAAATATGATAAATGTAAAAGTAAATCACATCGATTTGATCAGAACCGGGTACTCTCACCTCAAATTTCGTATAGTTAAGATGTTCTACAGAAAGCCGTATGCGGTATGTCATGTTGCAAAACTCACTATTTCGCAAAATATTTTCGTCGTTTTTTAATTCTATAATATTGATTTTTAGTTGGCAAATTATCGCACGCCAACAAAAATACTTGAAAAACACTGATGCATGCATGCAGACTAACGGGCTGCGACTTTTTCAACTGCGTATTTATTTGTATTATTATTGATAGTATGTATTGATTTCAAATCTACCTGCGCTTTTCGGTTGAAAAAGTTACGTACAAGCGGTTCCTCGATACAAGAACGGGACATCCAATGAACGTCGTTGATAAAAATAAACTGCCGAATCGCGTTAGAGGTGGGGGCCCCTCCAGCTTTAAAATAATTGGTCGGGTTCGTTTCAAGGACCTTAAAATAAAAGGAAGTTCACTGTAATTGTTTAGCAAAAGATGAATACATATTATTACCTAAAAACGTCTGCACAATCTAAAAGAATCAAATACTAATTGCTATGTATCTCTATTCTCTTATAATTTCATAAAAACTAGAGAAGGGTTTTAAGAATTGGAGGGGGGGGGGCAAGAATTGGTGCTCTTACCCTATTTCATCGATCTGATGCATTTTTTTTACAAAGCTGGGAGTATTAGAAGTTTTAAGGCTAGTAACGCCGTTTAAAGTGTTGTAGTATCTACATATATTAACTATTACATTAATACATATTAACTGTTAACTATTAAATTTCTTGGAAATGATAGAGTTTTTACAATTGGCGGTGGATCTGATATTTATATACGATATATACTTTGTCCTCGAATTTTAGCCTGTCCAACTAGTAATATTCCTTCTAGGTCCGAATTTATCGTTGCTGAAATTTCAAATAGTAAAAGCCCAAAATGATTAATTTGTGTAATTTACCGTCCACCAAACGTCGGATATATCTCTGACTTTGAAAATTTTTTTGTGCAGTATCTACATCAATACAATGATATAATTTTGTTTGGAAATTTTAATGCTCATTTATGTTTGGACTCTTTTTATGCAAAGTACTTAAAAACCTTTTTTACAACTTATGATCTTAATATTATTCATTTTAATCTCGCGCATCACTCTGATACTGCGAGCACATGGCTTGAACTTTGTATTGTAAATTATATAGATAAACTGATAACTAGGGGTCAGGCGCCAGTGCTATTTTTATCCAGACATGATCTTGTTTACATAGATTATTGCTTTAATGTTAAACATAAAGGACCTAATGTTATTGAATATAGGGACTTCTCCACTTTTAATGAATCTTCATTCCTGGATTTATTAGAAAACCAAAACTGGGATAATTTTAAGAACTTGAATATAACTTGCAGCAAGACGATATAGGTACCCAAGTGTGTTTGACATATATAAAAGACTCCGAAATGATGCACAACTGCAGTCTGAGAGGGGAAGATTTGACTATAATGTGGCTCGACTTTTCTCGGTTCTGTTCATACAATAATAATTGTGAATTAATTTTTTTTATACGTACGTAAGTAATACTACTTTAAACGTCTGCTTAGCAAGCGCAAAATGATGAATTTCCCACGAAATCATTATTGCAGTGTGTTGAAACTTCATTTCGTAGATGTCCTGATTATTTTTTCAGGCAAAAAATATTTTTTTTTACGCCAATCGACACTGCCGCCATGTCTCGGTATTAAAATCTGGATTTATGCACGCTGTCGGAGATAGCTCGCAGTGGCCTTCGCCATAATTTCAGGGATTCCGAACGTAAACAGTCAGGGCCGTATGAACCATTCCCAGTAGGAATACATAATATTAGATAACACTCGCGTGGAGTACGCGGCGCACTGTCCACTTTGCGGCGACGGATAAACTTTCTTTCACGGTTTGAGTGAGCTGGGTCTCTCGGCCTCGCTGATCCCCTATTACGAAACTGCCTATAACATCAATTCTAGGAACGCCGCAATCCCAGGTTTCCTAAATGCAGAGTTCAGTGTATTTTTAATAACTGTATAACCTATATAACAGTAGATCCTTTGCGGATGCAATCGTCCAATCTAAAAAAAAAAGATTGGCTAGCACATTGAGTGAAAAAGAAAAAAATGAGATTATCCCTAATACTAGTAATTTTGGTGTTATAGATTGAATTACTTTTTTTTATTCGCTGTAAATTCTGTCACCCCTTGTTACGCACTTCTAAAAAAAATAGTATGAGCAACTTGTGCGGGGCCACCGATTTCCCGCACTCGTTGCACAATATACATACTATTTCAGCTGAGCTAAATCATTATTTCTCGACAGTTTATACATCATCAGAAAATTTTGATATATGTTAATTTCAGGAATTTTTTACGATAGTAAATTCTACTTTTCGCATATTACTCCATTATATGCATATTATGGTGATCCAAAATTCAACTTTCGACTTTTGTTTATCGATCCTCCCCAATTTGTTCGTTTTTTGGAAAGAGAAACTCAGTAATTTTTCTTGAACGCTAATCTGTGCCCGGGCTTTTGAAATTAACATGGGGTTTTAAATGGGAAAAGCTCGGGTTTCGAAAAAATGAAAAAAATAATTACTTGCTACAAACTTTTTGTGAATTAAAGTATAGTCACCTCTTGAGGAATGTTTGAGGAATAATTTTCATCCAATAACTTTTAATTTTCGCTCCCCCAATCCCCTTTCATTGTGCCCAGAAAATGCCCCAAAAAATGCAAAATAGCAGTTTTCTATCAAATTCATGCTAAAGACGGTATTTTTTGGAAATTTTTTATCATGAATTATTTTGAAATGATAAGTGACGAGTTTGCAAGTATTTTAAAAATACTTTTGAATTGTGGAAACAATTGTTATTTGTTCAAACGATTTTTCCCACCAGTAAATCGAGGAAAGTTGTTATCTTTCGAGATAAATCATATAAAGTTAATGAATGTCAAGAATAGTACTTCGTTTTTAACATATTTGTAATTATTTAAGTAATTTTCATTCGCTTAAACAATTTTTTCTCCTCAAAATCGTAAACAGTTTTTTTTTTTAAATGAATGACACAATTAACGAATGTTGAGAATAATATATTTTTTGAGGATATTTGGTAATTAATAAAACAATTTTTATTTGTTTAAACCATTTTTTCCCCTGTAAAGCGTGAAAGTTATTATTTTCTGGAATTAATGACACAATTAATGGATGTTGAGTGTATTATTTTTTTCTTAATGCTATTGAGCAATTTTAAAAATAATTTTCATTTGTTTAAACAATTTATTTCTGTAAATCTTGAAAAGTTAGAGTTTTCTGCAGGTAATGACACAATTAACGAATGTTTAAAGAGATATATATTTTTTTTAGATATTTCGCAATTATTTAAACAATTAGTAGTGATTCACTTGCGCCTTTTCATGGGGAAGGTGGAGAAAAGTCTAGTTTTTTTAATCGCTTGCACTGTATCGCTTATTATTCAGTATTTCCTTATCTCAGAATTTATACCTCAATTGTTTAAACAATAATAATTTATTTAAACCATTTTTTCAGTACGTTATGGTTAGTTCTTTTTTCGGATCGTGTTCTTTGAACATAAATAATTTTTCAAACGCATTTTGGGTGATAAGCATCAATGTAAATTCGTATATATTAGGTTTTCAGGAAGTCAGACTGCTTTGGAATAAAGATATTTAGTGATTATTATCAGTTCTGAGTTATGTTTCAGCGATCAGCACAGCACATTCGAATCGTAGATCATGAAAAGCAAAAAATTGTTGGCAACAAATTCCCATCAAATAAGTTCTGCGAGTTTTATTTTACAACACGCGAATCTCAAAACTGATTTTTAAAGAAAATGCTCATAGCATTGTTAAGGAAGTAAATACTGTTTGGTGTAATGCTTCCATTTCCACAAGAGATGATCAACGTTGTGTCGACAAAGTGAAGGAATTGTACGACGAATGGAGAGCTTCACAAAAAAAGGAACAAAGTTAAAGAAAACACCTTTTGAAGAAAAGAAAGTAACAGATTTCAAAGAAGAATTAGAACTACTTTTTGACATAGCGGTTGATACGAGTAGATTGCTGCAGAGTAATAAAGTCTCGAAAAAAGCTAAGGAATTTTGGATTAAGGCCATGTGACGAGTGGGTCACGTGACTGGCTTCCTGCCTTACCGACACTTTTTTTATTTGTAAACTTATTTTCACACGAATAGCCACATCGAGTTGAAAATTTGGGATAATAAATAAGAAGCACTAAGAAACGCGGCCCTGGTCCTTAATTTTTATAATTATGAAAAAAGCAAAAAAAATATTATTTACAAAAAAACTTTTTTCATAATTATAAAAATTTAAGAACAGAGCCGCGTTTCTTAGTGCTTCTTATTCATTATCCCAAATTTTCAATTCGATGTGGCTATTCGTGTGGAAATAAGTTTACAAATAAAAAAAGGGTCGGTAAGGTAGGAAGCCGGTCACGTGACCCACTCGTCACATGGCCTTAAAGATTCATCAGTTTGGATAAGAATTTAACTAATTCGTTGATAATTCCCTTTTTCTTGATTGAAAATTAATTACTTTAACTGAAAATGTTATAATAAAATTTGACACTTATAAATCTTAAATTTTTGTCAGTTCTATTATGCCTCGAAGTTCGAAGTCAGTTGTGCAGTGCCGTCCGATGTTTTTTCACCACCCGCATTTTTACACGTCAATTTTTAAAGACATTCTACTTTTATTTAGTAACTTAATAAGTATTATCTACTGAGAGAAAGAATAGTCTATATATTTAAATATTTTCTGAAATCCTACAATATCAACCAAAACTTAAAAATGTTAAGGTTTCTACGGGGAACCTGGCTTTAAACTTCATCCCTGAGAATGTCGCCGACCCTCGCGATTCTCATTTTACCTTATTGTTGTGTAATTCCTCTCCTAATAAAAGTGAAATTCTCTTTAAAAACTCTGCAATCGATACTTTCTTTTAAGTGAATCATTAATATCACACAAAAGTAAACATTATATCATTCATTAAATAAAAATTTACAATACTTTGCGTTATTTAATAATATACTGGTATGAAAATAATACAACCCTTATATCAATTATTACATATCAGAATTTTCACTTTTGGACTTGAGATTTTACATCACTCTTTTGCATTATTTATAGTTCTGTTTCGTATTAAATCCTAAAATAATTCTAAACTTTATCTAAATGCAGTAATGTTATGTCCTCCATTTACCGAACTAATTGGGTAAATTTTAATGAACGAATTTTCTCCGTGCAAAATTTGCAGCAAAACTCATACAATTTGGGAGATAATGTTCCAAGAACTTGCCTTAAAAAACTAAAGGATCCCCAGGTCATCGTTGTATTCATATTTCACGTGTGATACGGAAGGAATCAGAAAGACGATAAATCCATTACCTTCCAAGCGTGCATCAATTGATTGTCTAGACGAAAAAAAAGCAGATGAATGTCACCCGAAAAATGATCTTACAATGGATTCCACAAATTCCATGGATGAGATTCCTGCTAAGACAGTGGAAGTGTATTTCCGCAAGCGCGAGTTTGACGATATACTCGTCAGAAAACAACATTATAATAAACGAGGAGAGAAAGATGTCATAAAAAACTTAGATCGCGAGTATGCTGTCTTAGAAGGAGGAAAGTGGTAACTTCTGATCACAACAAAATTGTGGGACAAGGCGCGTGTCCCGTGTGGATTTCATTATTCAACACAAAAGATTTATTTGTCAACGAACAGAGGAACATTCAGCGGGTCGTGTGATTGCGGTGGGACGATTTCTGGAGAGTTAAAAGGTAAGTCAATAATAAGTAATGCCTATAATCTTCTTTAACATGCAGTCCGCAGGCAATATTACGTCGAAATAATGAGTGATATTTCCGAAAACATCCCTCATGCAATATTTTTAATGAGAAAGTTTCGTTAATGGGTCCCTTTTGACATACCAAAAATGGTAGAACAGATCAATTGCCAACCCAGGTTTTTTTTTCAAACAGTTGCATGTGGAAAACGGTATCTTCGAAACCCAGAAAGGAAGAAAATCGGACGAGACCTTACTGACAAAAACGACTGTCCAAGTGTGTACCGTATTACCAGAGCAAATCAGCTAATGGGGGAAGAAGATTCAGAACCACCTCATCTCCATGGACAATCCGTTTCAAGAGTTGCTAAGCATGAGGCTGCTACATCGAAATATTTAGACAAAAATCCTATTAAGGCGCTGGAGTTAATGCAATTGTCCCCAGCTTACAAAGACGTTATTCATTTTCTTTCTGTGAAACCGTTCATGGTTCTCTTCTGGCTAAACTACCAGATTCATGTCCACAACAACTACTGGAAAGAAAGTGATTTGTGCTTATGTGTAGATGCATCAGGCAATTTTGTAAGAAGAATTATTAGAATTGATGGAGAGAAATCTAATGTCATCTATTTGTACGAATGTGTTGAGCTTACAAGTTCAGGCCAATACTCTGTAGCGTACATGTTCAGTGAATCGCATAATGCAAACACCATAGGCTTTTTTTTTGAAGGAAATAATTCGTTCTGGAGCACTGACTCCCAAAGAAGTAGTATGCGACATGTCCAAAGCCCTGCTAAATGCTGTAGCATGCTCTTTCACGAGATTCCAGTCAATAGAAGACTACGCAGATGCTTTGAGATCTGAATTACCACCGTGTTACATTAGATTGGATGTTGCACACTTTAAAAACTTATATAATGAGTTTTTCAAAGATGCGTGACCGATAATATCTAAACTATATAAAAAAAGTTCTCAGTATATTATTTTCCCTCTACTTGCATAGATTTTTGTATACTGTAATGAAATAATAAAATTAACTACATTTAACCACATTCATGCTATACAGGTTTTCGTGAGACAAGGTCAGAAAATTTGGAAAATGCAATAGAAAATGAAGATCCCTTCTGCTAGCACTCTTACAATGGAACTTTAACATTTTCTTGATGAAATAAATTTTGAGCACCGATGCTGACCTTTGGGCTTTTTTATTTTTCTCATAAAACTAAATTTTGGGTGTTGATGCTGGCAGCCACCACCTCTATCACAGTAAATTTGAGAAAAAAATTGAAAAATCAGCCACTTCAGGATTTTAGGCTTTCTTGACCTCTCAAAAATTAATTTTTTTGAAACCAACCCCATAAAACAAAAGCTACCACTAGAATCAATCAGGCACTTAGCCTAAATATAAGTATTCCAGAATTTTACGCTACTTTTGAGCTCTTCAAAACAGCGAAAAATCATTTAAAAAAATTAACATCACTAACACTGAAACACTTTAGCGAATAAGTAAAGGAAAACTAATATTGTAGATCAAATGTGAGATATTCTGTAGCTCACTGACAATAACAAGATTAGTTGTCCGAAAACAGCGGATAACACTAACACGTACCCCTAATTAAAAACATAGTTATTAAACCAGAACCACAATGTAATGTAAGTCAGAAGTTAATGATTTTTGCGGGCTTTATAAAAATAGCCAACAAATTAACCAATAAACAATAATCACATGAGCAACTTTCGTAAAACTCTAAACTATATCCATTATTCCATAAGAATGATCAACGGACCCAAATAACCTCCACTGGAATATTTCAGCAAACCCATCTAGAATGCCTTTAAATAAAACATCCATCAAACTTTCAAATTAAGAATAATCACCCTAAACACCTTCCCAAGACTTTAGTTTATGCCCTTATCCCCAAAGTAATTAGAAATATTTAAATTTGGTCCGGGTTTAAGGAACAATACACTTTTTTGGGAAAAAGCCTTAGTTGGCATAAAAAACCCATTTATTCAAATTAAGAAGAAAAATCCATTGAGATACTCGCGACAAGAAGAGATCTGAGTTATGCTATCGAACAAAAAGAAATCCGAGAAAACCGGCGTTGGCGTCGCACACGTGGTCGCTTTGATTTGACTCGCTAGGGAGTCTCCGATCGTACTGAGGCGATCGAAATCCCGCTTTCACAAATGAAAAGGGGATCAATTATTTGTCTGTTCGCAGAAGGAACCTCTAATCACGCTGTGTCGATTGGATTCCAGCTTTCACTCGTGGAGAGTGGAAAAAGAACGCACGAACGGCGGAAAATAACGAACGGACGCGCGAGAACTCTCCACGAACCGATCGATGAATGCCAACTGACCCATGATCCAACCCACTCATGGTCTAGCCAAACATCGTCCAAGTTTCGTTGTAATTACGCATACCAGCTCCGCGGCCATGTTGGTTACCATAGCAATGCAACGACGCTAAATTGAATTTGAACGGTGACGGCGACGATCCATTCAACACTGTCGCTAGCCCGCCGCGCCGTGCAGTTGTCTTGTACGCACGTTGCACTGTATTAAGTGAAAATAAAGTTTAAAAAAGTGTTTTAACTGTATATA
>JAABKJ010013753.1:0-10244 GCA_011634705.1 Andricus grossulariae
AAACGTTTACTCGAACAGAGACGGTTCACTGCGACGTCAATATAAACGAGACGAAAGAAAGAGGTTATGAAATCACCAGGCGTGCGCGGCAATGTTTATATGTAGTAACGAAATTGCAAAGTTATTGCAAGATTTTTTTAAATAAATAATATAACTCTGTCAAGTTTTGCCCGCAGCTATACAAGACGTAAGTAGATAGCAAAACTAAGTAGATAGCCCAAGCAAACAAGGATAAGAAACTCGTTCGACAATCAACACGCGTACTCGTCGCTCCTAATATACATCCGAAAGCCGAAGACGGCAGTGTAACTGTCTGATACTCGAGTAGTGCCGCGATCAGCGCGCATGCGCAGCAATTTAACATAGGCTCTTATGAGAGACTTAAGCACGTAATATATCTATATATCGTTTGAACTGTTCGTTGTCTATAGATAGATTGAAGTCACCGTTGAAAGTCTCGCTAACTCATGTCCACGGATTGTTATTTTTCTATTGTTTGTCGCATCGTTTTTATTGAAAAAAGGGGAATAGGGGGACAAAATGTATAAATAGGGGAAGATAGGGGATATTCAAGAAAAAAGGGGAAAAGGGTAAAATAGGGGACACACTTGCATCCCTGTCCTCTACAGGAGTTGTGCTATCAAGTACACTAAGAGGCAAAACGATTTTTCATTATTAAATTCTAAAGGCTCAGTTGGTTCCGTGGCCTAGCAAAATGTTCGGAAATGTTCTGAAATGAGCGCTAAACATTTCAGCAAGACTCCGCACCATCGCACAGAGCGCGTGTAATGCAAAATTGGCTAAGTGAGCCTTGCTCGAAAAAATACACGTCATTGCAAGCGCTAAAAAGCACATACACTCGTGAATGGCAGCGTCTTAGTCAAAATTTCTTCCGTACATCGTCCCAGGCGTTCCGGAAACGACTTCAGCTCGTTGTGAAAGCGAAAGGCAGCTACAATCCCTTTGAATAATTAGTGTAAAAACTTTGAAATGTTACCTTTCCATTGAGAGTAAGATGAATAAAAAAAGTTTAAACAATTTAAAATTATTGCGTTTTTAAATGGGGACACTTTAATTGCCGGACTTAATAGCACAACTCCTGTAGAGGACAATAACCCACTTTTTGTTGAGATTCTATCGACCAAATCTGTAGAAATTCCGTTGACAAATAGTCCATTTTTGCAATATTAATTGCATATTTAAAAAAAGGCACTTTCGGGCGATTTTTTTTCTTCAAGTACAAAAATGAACAAATCTTAATGTACGTCACATCATTCTGTAGATATTTGTAAGACTTACATTTTTCAACCACACTTTTTTCTGACAGACATATAGGTTAGTTGCAATAAACAAAAAACATGTTTTTGCTATCTTTGACGATTGTATACACACACAGTGCTACCGAAGCCTTGGCTGCAAACATATAGGATTTTGTTCTGCATGCCAGCACTACAAGAATCCGAAGTCAAATTTCAGGTAGCATTTATTTCCCGAAAGGAGCCTTTTTTCAAAGGGCGCCTAGACTGATTATATATAGCACTCAGACGGTCAAAATTGGTTCTCAAGTTTACATTGTTTGTATTTTTCACGATGTAGAACATTTCCATGAAGATTCGTTTGTAATAGTGTGTTTCTTTAGCTAATTTAGTTACATTTTCAAAATCGAAGTTGTATTGATTAATGGTTGAATGCTTAGTTGTATGTACCGTTTAGTTTGACCAATATTACACTCGTTACAGTCTAAACAAGTTATTTTGTAAATTACGTTAGTTTCCTTACTTTTAGGAATACGATCTTTTTTATGTCTAAAAAGGTTAAATGGATCTTTGATAGGTTTAAAGACGATTTTATTGTGGTGTTTGTTGCATAGTTTTTGAAAAATTCGGAAAGTTTGTGTATTACAAGGTAAGACTATTGATATATCCAAGTTTAATTCTTTGTTTTTCGTGACGTCGATGTTTTTATTATGAGAAAGTAATTTATTGACACGATTATCAATTTATTTATTGATTAGTTTGTTAGGAAAATCATTGATTTTAAATTTTTTTGCGGCCACTTTCAAGTTTTCCTGGTGAAAAGATGTATATGAAAGTTGATAGATCTGTCTGCTAGGCTGTTAACGATACTAGTTTTATAAGACTGATAAGTAATAGATTAAAAATTTGTATATCTACCTGAGCATGTACTTTTATGAAACCAGTTTGTGTAGATTTGACCATTATTATTATTAAGTTGTACGTCCAAAAAGTTAATACTCTTCTCATGTTCGTATTCTATAGTGAATTTTAGTCTATTCTGATATGTATTAAAAAGATCTTTGGAAGATAGAATTTGATCTCTAGGGAGACAGGCTAAGATGTCATCTACGTACCGATAGAAAAACAGAGGAGTAAACTGTGGATTATTGTTAAGAATTGTCTGTTCTCATTATTCCATTACAATAGCAGATACTGCGCGTGGAATGGGCGACCCCATGGGGACTCCATGAATCTATTTGTAATATTTATTTGGAACACACAATAAGCATTTTCCAAACCAAATTTTAAAATCTTGTTAAAAAATTCAAAAGGTAATTTAGTATGAAGTTTAATTTCATTTCATTTGACAAGGTCTGAAAGGACTGTCAGGTTTATATATCTTGAGATGCTCACAGAACTTAGGAGGATGTCCATTAGTACTTGTCAGGATTCTACATATGTCAAAATTAATAAACCCGAGGAGCCAAATCTCATCTATTAATTTATCAAGTGCAGTTTGAATTCCAGAAGTAGGATATCTTTTTAACAATTTGTAAGTAGAAGAATCATTTAGTATACTCAAAGACATTTTGGTGTATTCTGTATGTTCGATAATGTTCGGCAATATTACAAACAGATTCATGGGGTCGCCCATTTCAGGCGCAGTATCTGATCTTGTAATGGAAGAATTGGAACAGATAATTCTTAACAATAATCCACAGTTTACTCCTCTGTTTTTCTATCGGTTCAAGGATCTTTTTGTTACATATCACAATAGACTAAAATTCACTATAGAACACGAACATGAGAAGAGTATTAACTTTTTGGACGTACAACTTACTAACAATAATGGTCAAACCTAAACTAATTGGTTTCGTAAAAATACATGGTCAGGTAGATATACAAATTTTAAATCTATTACTTATCAACAGAGAATTAAACTTGGATACATCAATAGTCTTACCTTACAATACACAAACGTACGGAATTTTTCAAAAACTATATAACAAACACAACATTAAAATCGTTTTTAAACCTATCAAACATCCATTTAAACTTTTTACACATCAAAAAGATCGTATTCCTAAAAGTAAGGAAACTAACGTAACTTATAAAATAACTTGTTTAGAATGTAACAAATGTTATATTGATCAAACTAAACGATACATACAACAAAGAATAAAAGAACACAAAAGGTCATGTGATTATAACAAGACTAAAACTGCTCTTGCCAAGCATTCAACCCCTAATCAACACAACTTCGATTTCTAAAATGTAATTATATTAGCTAAAGAAATACACTATTACAAACGCATCTTCCTGGAAATGTTCGACATCGTGAAAAATACAAACAGTGTAAAGCTTAGAACCGATATTGACATTTACAATTTGAAAATTACAATAATAATTTACTACAATTCTCACATTTACATGTTGTAATATGAATATTATGTGATTTTTCTTTCTTTAACATCTGTACTATACAAGTAGGAACAAGAAACGATATGACTGTTTCGTCATCCACTGTCGACGCAATGCTAATGTATCTCGACTAATGCTAACCAACCTTGGCACCTTACTCCTTACCTGTATATTAATCTATCTTCCCTCCGTCTGAGGGATGGCATATATACATACACAATTCTTACATCTCTTGTGCTTTTTATTACATTTTAATTATGTCCGTCCAGTAAACG
The DNA here is from genome assembly GCA_011634705.1 of Andricus grossulariae. Taxonomy (NCBI): domain Eukaryota; kingdom Metazoa; phylum Arthropoda; class Insecta; order Hymenoptera; family Cynipidae; genus Andricus; species Andricus grossulariae. The sequence continues at coordinate 3,935 of JAABKJ010013753.1, forward strand.
GAGTCAAAATAATTAATTAAACTTAAAAATGTTTTATACATGGTCTAAAATTACACTCAATATAAAATCAGTTCTTTCTTAATTTACTGAAAAAATGTATTAAAATAAACACTACAACACTTTTAAAAACCGAAAGGTAAATTTTTATGTTATAATATTAACAATAATCTATGACTTTATACCTATTTAAAATTTTCATGAAATATCGTTCTCAACTCCTTCACCACGAAAAATATGTTAAATAATTTGAAAAACTGTATGCCTCACAATTCTAACCTCTTTAATATGTTAAACAGGTTATATGTATAGTCTCTGCGTTATATTTCGGATGAAGACCGTCGAAGAACGGTCGAAACATCTACTTTTAACTAAACTGTGAGACCTCGCAGTTGTTTATTTATTTTTTAATAAAAATATGGACTAGTAATCAAAACCATTGATTAATTTCAAAATAACATTTCAACTTATTAATTACCCTGGTCAACACCATGACATCTTAAGGATACAGCTTACATTGTTGCAAATGGCAGAGATCCTTTCCTAAAAATGGTCAGGAAACACGAGATGATTGGCAAAGGAGGGTTCCTTTACAAAGCCACGGAACAGGCGACGGAGACCCTTGTCCTGAATTTTAACATCAGAAGTGAGGAAAGTGCATTACTCCAACTAGATGCTTCCCTTCTCAAAGCCGAATTAAAGAAAGCAGAAGTTGAAAAATTCCACCAACAGCTACTCGACAAGAAAATGCACGGAAATTTTCACAGGAATGTAGAAAAACTGTGCTTGTCGAAGGAGCAAACTTTTGCTTTTCTCAGACCATCAGGGCTTAATTCATTTACAGAAGGTTTCATTTTCGCACGCCAGGACGGTGTCATTTCTACCTTAGCATATCGTGACCACATTTTATGTCAAGAAGTTCCCAGCGATAGGTCAGAGCGTGTCATGCACACGCAGAGTAGCTAGAAGATATACCGTCTGGTTCTCCCACCCATGCGGGGACAACGTATATCTGCAGACATTATGCGGCCCTAAGAGTTCTTTATTACCGTCTTTGTCATTGTTACGGTGTTGGCCGCAACCCTGCGCTGCCGAAAGTTCTGAGGGAGATAGAGCCAATTGTCCAAAAAGAGAAGTGCCAAATTTTCTGGAACTAAGACTTGCGGACAGCAGCCTCCGTGATGAACTCGAGGCCTGACATCGTTCTCCAGGACTTCGAGAAACGAACTATATTCGTGATCAAATTCTCGGCTCCGGCCGACTGCTACATCACTGCCAAGGAGAAGGAGGAGAGGTATCGAGACTTCAAAAGGGAGCTGCAACGACGGTACCCAAAATATTTGGTTAAGGTAATTGTCCGTGTGATCGGTGCTCTCGGAGGTGCGAAACTATATATATACTATATATACTTTATAAATATGCCAAGGTACTTGCGATATGGATGCACAAAGCTGTCATCCGTGGGACACTTCGTGTCCTCAAGGCACACGGTGGTTTCGCTGGCCTTTCATTGCGATTTCATCGTGTCTTGTGACCTCCCATCTCACGGTCGTGAGACGTGGCCCTAGGTGTGCTTTACCGCGGTTCTGCTGGGAGCTGGTGTCATTTTTGGATGGCAGTTTCTCCTAGTGGGACCCTGCGATGGAGATATATATAATTTTATTATTATTTTTTTAAGTTATATTGAAAGAAATTTAGATGGACACAATGTTATAATAAAGAAAATTTCTCTTAAGATTATTCTTGTTAATATTATGAACAAATTTAGCAAAAAAATGAATTATTTGGGCGTTTGTCAACAGAACAATTCTTTTCTTATGCCAGTTCTTTTAATTAGGAACTTCAGGATCATTTCAGAAAAATTCATAATTATTTGATAAATTTTATGATTTTTTAAAACAAATTGATTATTCGGGAATTTGTCAACGGAAAAATTCGTTCTTTCAATACCAGACCTTTTAATTGGGAACTTCATGATAATTTAAGCAACATTAATAATTTGTTGATAAATTTCATGTTTTTTTTAAATTAACACAGGCATATCAAACTTCACATTGATGACGATGATTATGATGACGAGGAAACCATATATTGCACTGTAATTTTAGAAACGTTTTATCAGTCAGACCAAATAGAATTATCAGATGATGATCATGGTGAAGGATTTAAATAGTATGGCCCTGGAAATTAAAAAGTGAAATTTTCATTGAGTTTACGTTTCCACAAACATTATTACTGATTCCAGTAAATTTTCCACATCATGTGAATTTAAAAGTAAAATTATTATCATTTTTGGGGCCCTATTACACGAGTAAACATTTTTTATTAATTCTCAGAAATTACATAATATTTCGATCATGCTCTTAAAGTGGATTTAAAGATTTGAACTCCAGATTTAGGAATGTTCATTTTGCTAAAAAAATCTGTTAATTTTTAAGCTAAATATTTTTCGGCTCGTTCATTAAACTAATTTCAACGTAGGTGTATTGGACGCGAGATTATCTAATCTTTCAAATGATTGAACTTACAAAGTCGTAGATTCATTTTTTGCACAGATATTCGTCTTTGAAGTGAAGTACAAATTTTCATAAGGGGTCGTCCAGAAACTACGTAGCCTGTTTTTCTTTTGTTTATAACGTTGTGTCCTTTATCACGTAGTTTATGGACGCTCCCTAAGGTAAAAGAAAATGTACCCAAACTTTCTGTCGATGGTGTACAATAATATAATTTTATTTTTATATAGCACTTGATACTTAATACACTGGAACCTGGATTTGAGCACGGTTACGGTTCTGACCTTGAATTTGAATCCACGGAATTCCGAACGTAAACATTAGTGCTGTATGAACACTGAGAGTGAACTGATGCAACGTGACGCAGTTATCCAGTTAGGCCGTTGGAGTTCAGCGCTTTATCGCTATGCTAATGCTTTTTCACGCATCACTGAGCACAGCACATCTCCCAGCGGCTTCTCTCAATGGAAACCGCCGCGCGGCATCAGTTCTTGGAACGCACAAATTCAGTTTAATGAAATCCGGGTTCCAGTGTAAATGAGGAATTTACAGTATTTACTTTAATTTACATTTACTTTACATTTCGTTAAAACGAAATATTATTTACACAAGCAGGACCATACTTAATACGAAAAATAGTTACTTTTTATACTGGCTGAAAAATACACAGTAGGCCCAATTATTCAGTTTTTTTAAATATGCCACTGCTACTTTATTAGTTGGCACATCCATTTTTCTTTGGTGTTACTACCCGGTTTGTTGAAGTAGCAATGCGGATAGTAACGTCAACAAGAATAATGTTCGTGCGAACCAGTAAAGGAGCAGTGAGTGGTATATTCTACAAACTAAATAGTCGAGCATACTAATTATTACATTTTCATCTTAATTAGAAGGTAATGTTTTTATGTGAAACTGGAGTTTAGCGGATATCATCAAATCTCGACGTTTTCGGACTCACTCATTGAGAAAAAATGGATTTTACTTAACTGTCTGTCTGTTGTCTAGACGTCGTCGTTCATGCGCATGATAACTTTCTAAGGAATTATCTGATTGGTTTAAGCTTTTGTATACTTTTTAAGACCTAAAAAAAAGGACGAGTTCTTTAAAGAGCCATTTTCAACCAATGGTTCTTGTTTTAACCAATAAAAAAATAAAAATCATATGTATAATAAAACATTTAATTTCATAGAAAAACGAAACAAAATGCAATAATAGTTATTTATGATACAAGGACCCTAAGCGAGTATTGCAATAACACCAGGAGAAAGTGTCACACAGGGGCCGTGTGTCATACAATATCTTTTGTCACAACGCAATCATAAGTGCGTTTTCAGGCTCTCATAACTTTCTCCGAACGACTGTCAACTACTCAACTGTTAGGTGGCGTGTAGACACCGCCATAGTGCAGCGATAATGTGAATCGCTCAGCCTCCGATAAAGTGTGCTACAGCTGCTTGTTAGCCAGTCAGATAAGAGTACGTCATCACGTTATTAGCCTCCCTAATAGCACGTTTTCTGGACGTGTAAAATGTCTGCTTCATTAGAGCGTTCTGGGAACGTTCCACTGAGGACTTACCTTTATTATTATTACATAGTAAGAAGTTTTAGGCTCCGGAAGCTACGATCATGGTTCCTTAAAGCAACCAATATCGACGCAACTGGAACGAGCGCGTGATCCACTCCTGCTCCTTTTATCCCAGAAGTTAAGCAAGAGCGGGAAATTTACGTAAGAGAGTTCATACCACACTGTTCCTTGGAGTCTAGTCTCCAGCCGCGGATGACCTTACGCGGTGGACGGCACAGTTGGAGACGAACGTTTCACCTCTGGATCCTTTTTTAGAGCTACTAATTTTTATAGAATGTTATGAGAAACAGTGTTGACGGAGCAGATAAAGTGATCCCAGAAGAACAGCCTTTAGCATCCAGCTCGCGATGGACTGAGCCTGACGCTGGCAAGACAGGATTTTGTTGAGTTGGCTAAGAAATGAAGCTTCCATGCCTCCAAGACAGTTGATTATGAAAACTAAAAGATGGACTTTGTAGCCTTGGTGCAGTCTGCTCAGCTCGAGAAGAAGTGCTTGATATTTTGCCTGTTTTCCTTCCTCCTTTGCCGTGATCTTGCCATCGGCTGGTGTCGAGAATTCAGTCACGTAAATGATCTTCAGCTTAAATCATTCTCCATAATGGACTCAAGTTCCCCCTGGGCGTATGGAAAGATTTACAATAGATCATCACCATAGAAGTGCCGAAGATGGTAAAATAACACTTTTAGAGTCGCATTGTGTCTCTATATGTATCCGTAGCATGCATACTTCGATCATCCACTGAGAATATGTCCAAGTGTTTCTGGCTCTTGTTTGCACGCTCGGCAGCTGGTATGGCCTACTGGTACATTCATTATGGGCTCGCGGTAAACTAAGGTGTCTATAACGCCTTCTTGACAGGCAAAAAGAAATCCCTCAGTCTTCGATCTCAATCCAGCAGACTTGAGAAACATGTTCGACAGACCAATCGATAGCTCTTTTTTTTATAATGCTGTAGAATTTAACGTAAAGGGAATTGCTAGCATGTTCTCCGAATAGAAGCGAATTTTCGGCTTCCTCTCCACGATGACTGAGCACCAAAGGTGTTAGTGATGCTAGGCCATGTGTAGTGTCGCTGGCATCAAATGGGAGACCAAGCTCCTCTGCGGCACGGTGTAGAAACGCCGCAGCCTTGACGACTTCATGTTGATGTACAATTTGCATAAGAAAATCTGCACTATTTAGAACTGAGCAGACTATAGCCAGAGCCGTTCTTCGATGAAGACACTCCAAGCTCAGGAAGTCTACCCCCTTGATCTCGAGGGAGGTATATTCGAGGTACGGAAGATCACTTTAGAGTACCTATTTACAGTCGCCACATTCATGCAAAGGTCCTCTTTTGGAGAGGCAAAGAGTTTGAGGTTGTCCATGTATAAAAGGTGGTTGACCTTATATTCCTATGTGACATAGCTGGTAGTCACTTGTCTTTTGTCAGATGTTATGACAAATCTTGTCCGCGACAAGAGCATCAGCTCATTCATGCATCTCACTATTCTTGGATGCACCTCCAGGCACTCAAAAAGCTTGATAAGGAGCTCATGGTTTGTGTTATCAAATGCCTTACGGTAGTCAATCCAAGCCATGGGCAGATTGCGTCGATACCTGATCGAGTATATTAACAGGTTCTCCCTGCAACCTGCCAGCCTTTTCTTGCATCCACGTTGTTCAACTGTTGCACTCCATACCGGTTTGATAGATGTTAATATCCTCTCGTTGAGGATGCCAGTGAATAGCTTGTACCTGATGTTTAAACAAGCTATGGGCCTGTAGTTCTTTGGACTCGATAAATCTCCGGTCTTAGGGATCAGTACCATGCGTACTTCCACTAACCACTGCGGGATAGGTTGTTCTCCGTTTAAGAAAGTAGTAAATATAGGAGCTAGATATTGGTGCGTTGAAGTGAACTTCTTTCACCAAAACTTTTTGAGTTAATCTGGCGCTGGCGCCGAAAACTTCTTAGTTCTAGCGATAACTTTGTTCACTTTTTCAGCAGTTAATTCATCTAAATTGGTATTATTTTTTTGTTTTAAACTTGTTCTCGGGTTGAGAAGATCCCGGTTTTCCATCGTAGCCACGGACTAAGTCAAGTGACTGATGCGATTAGAATATAGATAGTTAAATTAATACGATGCATGGAAAAATTTGCGATGATGTTTTAGATACAAAATTAGGATCATGGTGTAGTTTGCAGGTGGTCTTTTACCGCTGCTATGCTTA
>JAABKJ010013754.1:0-10244 GCA_011634705.1 Andricus grossulariae
AAAAAATCTTCCTTACACTTATGATACTTGGGTCAATTAAAAACGATATCTTTCAAAAAACAGCAAAGATGTCATCTCACTATAGGCAAAAATGGCGTCTTCGTATATAATAATTCCATTTTCAGTGAGCAAAAACTTTGTGATACAACGTTAATTTTCCAAACTACATATAAAGAAACAAATTTTCATTGCAACACTGCAGTGATGTCTACTTCTGTTATAAACCAATATTTTCCATCCAAAACTTATTCTGTTAACCCAAGTTCTTGTATACACAATTCTTGTTTTCAACGTGACACTAAAAATTTTCTATAGGTTCTGTGGTGTATGACTATAATGATTTTTGATTATCTAAATAGCCCTTACCTTGCAGTCGCATGTCGTGCACTTGTCGTAGGGATCCTGCCATGAACTTCCACTGTCATGCATGATTCCCGAATAACTGCAGGGTTGAGGTTGAATCGACATTTCCACGCTGCTGTCATTTATGGATATTTCTCTAGCACATGGATCATCCTCACACCTAGGACAACAATCTCCATCCTCTGTCACCGGATTCAAACAAGTAACCGGTGGACACTCTATCTGCCAGCAGTCTATTTCACCATACTGAAAGTAAATTGAACATGAAAATATGAATATAAAAATATTTAAAGAAGATTTTTCAAGCAAATATGGACAGAAATTTGGATCTATGAGCATTTTCTAATAGACGTTCACATTTAATGACTTAAGTTGGGTCGAAAAACCAAAATTTTCGGCAAGGGGAAGCTACAATATTTAGAATTTTGTTTGGATTTATACTCCTCCCTGTAATAGGTAATTACCAAACTTGTAATATGCTTAAGGCGCTTCCTCAGGCTTGAATTTTAGCCCATGTATTACAAAACACAAGTTTCCTCCTACACGGATGAATTGTTTGATGTAATATTTTTACCACATAAGCTCAATGGCATAATACAGAAAAAGAAAGCCTTGGTTTTTTGAAAAATGGTCTTGTTTTTGTTATTTTTTAATTAATCGAAAATGTACTTCATTTATGCGCCTGGAAAGGAGCAATCCGCCACCGGGAAAGTACTCACGATGAACCGAAAACAGGCACTCCCAATTTGAAGAGCACAGCAGGATGATGGAGTGTGAAATTTTTCGACGACACTTCACCACGGGCGGTCCGTCGTAACTCACCCGATTTTCCTATTGTTAGAGCGTTATATGATTCGATACGGTTGAACGAAATTGATAATTATTCAAATATTAAGAAAGTGAATTTTAATATGCTACATTAGATTCGTTACATAATGACGAGATGATTAAAAAAGATAGAAAAAAATCGGTTAACCTGTTCAATTTCTGTTGGGAGGTTTGGTAATTTTGCATTCTATTTAAGATCACCTTCAATGTTGAGAATATTGACCCATTTTCCTAATTTTTTTTTCATTTTTTGTCTTCGAATCATATTATTCTCAAATTTTATCAGCTAATAACAATTCCATCGATCCATGTTTTGCGCAATTTTAGAGATTTCAACAGTATTCATTGTCAGCGTGTGATTTGCTTTGGTGTTTATCGACAGACAAAAGGGGATTCAAGGAGATCAGATAATTGCACATCGGAGTAACTAATTAATTACTCAATTTATGATTAATAAATTCATTATTGCTTCCTCATAGATGGAGGTTTGTAATGAGCTAAATTTTCAATATACTTTTTTGACATATTTTGATATAATTCGAACTCAGGAGCTCGAAAATAAAGTTTTTAAACAATGTCCGTGTGTGCGTGTGTGTAACTTTTTCCTCTTCACCATATCGTGAAAAAGAAAAGAGCTGTGATCATGAAATTCGTGGTTGAATATTCTTCTTTTTTCATATTTAAGATAATAATAAAATTGATCAAAATTGAAGTATTTTTTCCCCATTTTGAATTAAAATTGAACATTATTTTACCTTTTTCGTTGAAAGTTTCTTAAAAATTCGTCTTTGTTGGCAGAAAATTCATCTTTGTGCTTCAAATTTATTCTTTTTTGGTTAAAAATGCAACTATTTCGTTAAATATTAATCTTTTTTATTTAATAAATCAAGTATTTAATTAAATATGCTTCTATTTGACTGACGTACACTATTTTTTATTTCAGATTAACATATTTTTTGCTTGAAACATAAAACATGTTTTGTTGAGAAGTCATGAGCTCTTTTAGTTCAAAATTAAACTATAGTTTCAACTATTATACTTTTTTATACTTTTTATACTTTTCTTCATACTTTATACTTATAAATTACTATAATAAGTTAAAAATTGGAAAATGCATTGGGAAATATTTTTTAGAAATTTCGTCTTCTTTGGCCTGACAATTAATCTATTTTGTTCTACTTTATATTGCACTATCTGAATAAGTCACATAGAGTCATAGATACAGAGGCGCGGATTCCTAGGGGAACAGGGGGAAATGCCTCCCCTACTGCCCGTCCGAAAAGTGTAGGCGAAAATCTCATCTCCAGACTACCGCACTCTCAGCATGGGACCTTGCTGGTGCCACTGCTGCACGTGCGCCGCAACCTTCTCTCGCACTCGCACAGTTACACAGGACCTAAGCCCTGATGCATTCCCGAACAGTTTATAGTATAAGCGAATTCGAAAATTCCCGCGTAATCAAATTCCAGAATAATAAAATTCCCGGAGAGTTTGTAATATTACCGAATTTGAAAATTCTCTAATAATAAAATATCTGAATAAAAAAATTCCTGAATAATAATGTTCCGGAATTGGAAAATTCCCAAAAGATTATAATATTAACGAGTTTGTAAATTCCCGTAAAAGTAAAATTCCCGAATAATAGAATTTCGGAATAATCAAATTCCCGGCAGCTTACAATATTACGAAATTTCAAAATTCCCAAATAATACAATTCCCTCGGCAACTTGCCGAATTATAGAATATCCTAACTAGAAAATTCCCGAGTGTGAGCAATGTAAAAAATTTCTTTCATAAATATCATTTATTTCTTCAGAATACAATAATCATATATTTTTATACAAAAAATTATTTTTTATGTTTAAAGATTCTGAAATTATTGTTTAAATTTAAAATAAAAAGAATTGAATAAAATATATTTCTGCTTAAGAATGTTCTTCAATTATTGTTATTTTTAATTGAAACAGTAGTTTTAAAAACTTTGAACATTAAAAAAAATTTGTTGATAAAAAAGTTTGATAATTTTGTTTTTAAGAAATATATAATATTTATGAAGAACCATTTTTTTAATTCTTCAAATTCAGAAATGCTGTAATTCGCAAATTTTTCAATTCCCATATTGTATAGTTCGGCAATTTTTTGTCGTGAATTTTAGTATTCGTCAACTTTAAATTTCGGTAATATTATCAATAGTCGGGAAGTTCATTATTTCGCAATTTTCCAATCCGATAATCTTGTGAACTGTTATGGAATTTTATTATTTATAAACTGTACAATTCGGTCAATTATTCGTTGGGGAATTTTCCAATTAGGAAATTTTACTGGAATTGTCGGGAATATTATTTTTCGTGATTTTACAGTCATCTCATTGGAAAATCCCGGAATAATAAAATTCCCGAATTAAAAGATTCCCGAATAATACAATTGCTGAACAATAAGAATATTACCAAATTGGAGAGTTCCCGAATGATAAAATTTCCGACAGTATATAATATTACCGGATTTGAAGGTTCACGAATAATAAAATTGCCGAATTATAAAATATTCGAAGTTTGAAATACCCTAATTATAATATTCCCGACTTTAAAAAATAAACATTTTAAAAAGTAAATATGATTTATTTATCAAAGTACAATTATAAAATATTTTTAATGTTTGAGGTTTCAAACATGAATGTTTGAATAAAAAATAACAATAATCAGTAGTCCCTAATTTTTTTTCAATTATTGTTTCAAATTCAAACAATATTTTTAGAAATTTTAACATTAAAAGTAATTTTTTCATGCAAATATTTCATTATTGTATTTTTAATAAATAATAATAATTAATAAAAATTAATTGCTTACATTTGCGAATTTCCTACTTTGGATATTTTACAATGGGGGAAATTTCTGCATGAAATTTTATTATTCGTGAATATTCAAATTCGGTATCATTAGAAAATATTGGGAATTTGTTTATTCAAGAATTTTCCAATTCGGGAATGTTATTATGCCGAGATTTTATTAATCGGGAATTTTCAATTTCGGGAAATTTATTTTTCGAGAATTTTAAAATTCAGCATTATTATAAAGTATTTGGGAATATTATTATTAGTAAATTTCATAATTTGGGAATTTCATCATTCAAAAGTTTTCCAATTCGAGAATTGTACTGTGTCGGGAATGTTATTTTTCATAACATGAAATAACTAATTGTGCGAAGCCTAGAGCTCCGCGCAGGGGCCGCGGCGAGTAGCGGGGGAAGTGGCGGGAGACGAGTAGCAGCAGAGGCGTCAAGTTGCCGCCCCGCACGCATTCGAAGACTCTTTAAATAATTATTTTCTTGTGAAATAATGCTGATAGAAAATTTCTAATTGCACCCGTAGAAAGATAAGTTACAGAACTTATAGTATTCATCATAATTCGAAAATCGATTTTTGCTTTTGGCGGATCGCGTCATATATGATTATTATGCTTTTAGTATAAATAATGTAAGTCTTTCCGAAATATTTTGAATCTGTCCCAAATGTTTTGAGACATTCTGAATATAAAAACCAGGTTTTCGGGAATGTGTGGCTGTGTGTATACATGTATGTAAACTCTTCAAGTATGTATGTATGTACGTATGGTACACTCTTCCAGTGTCCTAAAAAGAAGATCAGTTTCGTTGGCCAGCCATTTTGGAATATAAGTTCAGGAAGTGAACTCATATGTAACATTTTTGAGACCACTTCTGTTTAATTTAAAAAGTCTATGTACGGATATTTGCAGTACTCAAAAAGACAAACAATTTATCTCAATGAGTTTTTTTGGATGAAACAAAAGTTACTGGAGGTATAGCATTTTCAAAATTCCAAAAAACGGAAGGAAATTGAACGTTTTATGCCAAAAAACGCACGATATGAAAAAAAGTGAGAAAGAGAAAAACGTCGCTTCCCGAACACCCTACAATACTGTCATAATACATTTTTCAATGTTTGGAAAAATTCAAAATTCTAATTTTTACGGCACAAGAAAATAATGAAAAGTTCAAGAATTCCATTTTGCGGTCAATCTATGCAAGCTACGAAAAGAGATTAAAAAAAAAAAATTGTGCATATAAAAAGATCAACAAATTTTTTATTGATCACTTTGTCGTAGGGTGCGTAATTTTTTTTAATCTTAGAAAATAAAATGATAAATAAACTAATTAAATTTTCGGACAAAAGACAGAAGCAAAGAAAGACATTATTAGACATGAGTTGCTCACACAAAAAAGAGATATCAAAATCTATCAAAAATAATATTTTTAAAGAAGTAACATTAAAGATAATCCAATTAAAGGTATAGAAAAACGACACAAGTTGCAATAAAATATTTAAAACAAAATAGGTTTTTTTACTGGATGCGTACTTTTTTAAATTATAAAAACAAGACAATGCAAGTACGTTTGATGGAATACTGATGCATCTTATGAATCTTAATATTGAACATGTATTGAAATGATACTTTTTTCTAGTTACATCTTGGTTTATTTAAATATACTTTACCTCTCCTAATCAGTTGCACATGACGGAAAAATGTAATGTGATATTAATGAAATTGATTAACTCTGAATATTGACGAAGTTAGCCGAACTGGAAGAAAAAGAAGATTGACATTTTTTTTTTATAACAATCCCGTTCTTAGCGAGTACTCAAAAACTGCAAACCCTACAAGTATTAGCTGACAGAAAAAAGACGTGCCTTGAAATTCTCGACAAACTTCTGTCCTGCAGAAAAAAAGAAGAATTTTTCAGGAAATGGTTGAACATTACATTTTCTAGCCGCAACATTTAACAACATTTTTACAACATGTAAAGAAAGGAAGGTCACTTTCTACCAAGGAAGATTACTTTTTAACCAATAGAAGTACTTCTCTACCATCAGAGATGAATTTTACGTGAAAATCGATCAATTTTGAACGAAGCAATAGTTGTTTTTCCAACTGCTGTGAAAAGTGTGCTTTCCCAATTCGTGAGGACTGTGGTATCGCAAATAGGAAGCATGAACATTTATATTGAATTACTTACATTTTCCTCATACGGCTTCTAACTGTTGTTGCACGTTTACGGACATCGTATAATTCTTCTTTATCTCTACCATTGCGTACAAAATTTTGGTCTGCTTCCGTACAAGTTTTTAGTACACGAAAAATAATAACTCGGACACCTCCAAAGCATAAACACTCGCCCGAACACTCTAAAGTTTTCAATTACCACGCAGACAAGTAGACGAAGCTCGCTTTATAAACACAGAAGGTACCGCGGAAGACACATATGACAAGATCCTTTGATAGATGTAGTTAAAAAATGATTTTCTGACACAGTACTCCACAATGAAAGTAGCTGATTGGAAACATGTGCAAAAATCGTTTCCTAAAAGTAAGAAGAACGACTTTTTGCCACAGAAAAACAGTGAAATTACTGCGTATGACAATTATAAAAAGAGCGTATTTGAAAAAGAATGAAAATGATTTTCTGACAAATAAATCAAAACTGAAAATACTGGATAAGAAAAATATGGCAAGATGCTTATTCGACCGAAGTTCAGAATAAACTGAAAATGCAAACGAATTTTCCAATAGGGAAGAAATGGTTAAAACTCATGAAAACCTAAACATTTGGGAAAGATTCACAAAATAGTGAGAACGTATCGAAAGCGTTCGCCACAAGTGCCATGGGCGGAAAAGTTTTATTACTCCGTGAGAAAATGTCGCGGTAAGAGGGCAGAGATGCAAGGGTTTCGCAGCAGTAAAACGATAGGAAAACACGGGTTTGGGAAAATCCAGGAAAATAAGAAGACCGTCCGAGATTATTAATTTTTTACATCAGAAGAAAACGAAAGACGAACGTGTTTTTACTAAAGAAGTATATTTAGGGTATTCGAAAAAACAATGTGAAATGTACGTCAAATCTTTGCGAAATATTTCGAATGTTTGTGAAATAATTGAAATGTTTGTGCGCTCAGCAATCTATCTCAAATTTCTGTCAAACAACTGAGATCTTTGTAAAATATTTCAAATCTATCGGAAATATATCTGAAATCTTTGAAAATCTTTGTGAAATATTTGCAATATTTGTAAAATACTTGGAAATATTTGTGCAATTAATGAAATCATTGAAGTCTTTGTGAAACCTTTTAAAACTATTTGAAATCTTCAAGAAATATTTGAAATATTAAGGAAATAAGTTAAATCTTTTGAAAACCATTGAAATGACACACTTTGAAATGTATGTGAAATTGTCGTGAAGTATTTGAAATCTTTTTGAAATCCTTTAACACTATTCAAAATCTTTGCGAAATACTTGTAGAAATTTTTTACACCTTTGCAAAATCATTGAAATTTTAGTGCACTCTTGGAAATGTATCTGAACATTCTGCGAAATATTTGAAATGTTTGTGAAATGTTGCTTTGCAAATGTTTTAAAAGTATTTGAAATCGTTTAAAAAAATGTGTTACAATGTTTGTGAATATATTTACTTTTATTATATTTCATTTGTTATATGTCTTTGTGAAATAATTTGAATCTATTCATGGAAACGTGACTGAAATCATCGTCAAATCTTTGTGAATTAATTAAAATATTTGTGAAATCTTTCCAAAATGTTAGCGAAATATTTGAAATATTTTCAAAATATCGGGTAATATTAGAAAAACTTGTGAAGTCTTTGAAAAATCATTGAAGTCTTTGTACAGTTTTATAGATCTATCCTACCTCTGTGACAATCATTTTAAATTTTTCGGAAATATTTGAAATGTTTGGAATCTTGTAAATCGGTTGTAAGTCTTCGCAAAACATTCCACATTTTTGCGAAATCTTTGTGAAATTATCTAAAAGTTCGTGAAATTTTGCCAATCTATATGAAATCTTTACGAAAATTTTTAAATGTTTGTGAAATCTTTGAAAATCTTAAAAATATTTCTAAAACTTATCGTAATATTTTTTAAATTTTCGAATAGCTGTATATTACTCAATTCCATAATAACTTCTTGATTCATCATCGCTGAGATAATTCATTAACCTGATGTGCAATTATGTTTTGTCTTTCCATGAAGAAGAAAGAAGATAACCCGTCGATAATGAATGCACGTATGAACGCAGTAATTGTCAACTAATTAGTTAATTAGCATTTTTTATTTATACAATTATCAATGCATTAAGGGCAAAAAACTAAATTAATGAAGGAAATAATTTCTTAGTTACTTTTCATTGCAAAATTGTCTACTAACTCATTGATTAATCATCAATGAAGTAATGAATTAACTAATCCGATGTGCAATTATCTGATTTCCTTGTATTTTCTTTTGTCCTTCGACAAAGAGGAAGTTAATCATCCGCCGAAATTTTCCGGCGAATGATTATTCGGATCGGCGGCGCGACGGCGCGCTGCCTTCTTCGCTCCTCGGCGGCGGCTGCGCGGCGCACACTGGGCTGAATCGGGAATATACTATTCAAAATCGCGTGCAGCCTACAATTCCGATTGTAAACTTTTCTTTCGAGAACGTCCATGTCTTACATTTTTAAATTTTTGTCATTTCCTATTTTTTGTATAAATAACCAAAGAGAGAAAATGAGACATTTTTTAATTATTACTTTCTGTCTTAAAATCAATGACGTAATTAATCCCATTTTCGAAACAAATGTCGAAGTATGCAAAAAATATAAAAAATTACAGGATATCGAATGTAATTTCTATAAACAAACTATATTAAAAAAATGTCAGTATATTCAAAATTTTGCTCGCAAAGTATCTTTGTAAGTTAAAATTGCTTCATTTTATCCACAGGATCATGTTTGATCATGAAAATTCGTTTGTATGGCATGATTTGTTTATATGACAAACAAATGATGTAAACAAATGCATAGTTTAGGCGGTTTTGGCAGAAAGTAATCGTTTTTATTTTGTTGCGGCGTAACAATATATTTTTATTGAAATCAGAATTGTTAACAGTTAGATTCTCCAGATTTTTTTTTCTAAGATAGTAGACTTAAATTCCTACGTGACAATAACTAGGTTCAGCGACTTAAGGAGGAAGAAGAACCCAGGCCTTGATTTATTTTGGGTAGAAAGCATATTCCCAAGCATCTGTCTTCAGAATTTGAAGGATTGTAGTACTTAGATAATTTAGTTTATGATTATAGCCAGGGCCCGCATCGCTTAATTCCTGAGACAATATTGTACCCATATTATCCTTTTCCAGCCTTGAGTAAATGATCAAACTTTCCAAAGTATACATCCCTTCTCTCCTACCTGACCTGACTCAAAACCCCCAACAAACCCAACTCGGTCAACTCCCAAAATGCGGATACGTCATCAGACTAAGAGGGAACCTTCGCGTAGAGTTTAGATACAATTCGACCTCCGTGCTCATCACCTCGAGAGCAGCTTCTAATACTCGGGCAGTCACTATTTTTGTACCACGCTTCTCTTTGACTTGGTGTAATGTAAACTACAGTAAAATAAACTATTTTATTTACAAATTTTAAAACTGGTGCAATAATCAATTAAAAAATCCCTCCGCACCAAAATCTTTCTTAGTACTTTTAAATTACATAAGTGGTGCTATTTAGTGACAAAGAATTGTCAATCGATATTATATATTTTTTTTCATAAACAAATTTTGTAAACAAATGCGTGTGGTCATTTATAGACAGAAAGTAATAACTTTTCTTTCTAATCGTCTTTCTAATCGTTTATGTCGCAAACAAATTTAAGAAACTAGGGAGTTATCGTGGCTCAGATGGTATAGTGATTGTCCTATGTCCCAATACTGCAGCGACGATGGCGCGGGTTCGATTTCCAAAGCAGGAAGCGTGGTTGGACGTGCTTTCTGAAAGCTTCGCTTCTGTCCCTTGGTATAATACCCTACAGATACCCTACCATTTATAATTAACCCTACAGTACAGTCGCTAATGACCCTGGCAGTTGATGCGACTTTAAACATTCAACTAATAAGAAAATAAAAAAATGTGAGAAACTACTTAATGCATAGTTTTACCATTTATAGGTAGAAAGTGATCGTTTTTCTTTCTAATCGTCTTCAAAGTGT
>JAABKJ010013755.1:0-10244 GCA_011634705.1 Andricus grossulariae
ATCTCACACTCGATTTTTAAATTTCCTTTTCATTACACAATCGTTTCCCGCCTCACTTTCGCTTGAATCTTTATTATCAGATATGGAGAATATAAGGAAATTGAAACGAAACTTTTAACTGCCAAATTTAATACCAATTTAGTAATTATTATTCAAAAATGGTAATTTTCTGATAAGTTATACGTATATGTTTTATGCCTATTTATTCCTGTTATTCATTATTATAGATGATGTTTTTAAGCGTTTCGCGATATTGAAACGACAATTTATAAAAGAATATAAAGAAATCATTACAATATCTCACCAGGAATGACAAGCAGACAACTAACTTCTACATGAGAGTATTACAATGATATCAAATTCTCGGAACCATTTATTAGCAAAAAGTAAGTAATCGCATTTCCTTTTTAAAAAATTCCTTTTAAAAAATGTATCTAATTTTTATTAAAGAAACATATCCAATAACTAAATTAGTGTGTCTAATCAAATCCAGGAAAAAATTCCCTGACAATTCCAGGTTTTGTCCAGGAATCTCAAGTTTTTACAAGATATTTTTAAATATATTAGTACCATCTTCTTATTCTTATAATTCAGTACATTTTCAGATCAAATAATTGTAAGTATACTAAATTATATTTAATTTAAACCGTTTCAAATTCTTAACTTTTCAAGTAAAAATATTGCGTTTTCAGCAAGATAGATACATTTCTAACCAAATAATTAAATTTTCAACCTAAAAGAATAATTTTCTACCAAAAAATACGATTTTTCAACAAAATATATGAATTTTCAACTAAATAGTGAAATTTTCATCTAAAAAAGACAAATTTTCAAGCAAATAGATCAATCTTCAACTAAAAAAGATTAATTTTCAACCAAAAATGGAATAGTTAAATTTTTAGTTGGAAAAATTAATTTTGAAACAAGGAAGATGAATTTTCAATTGTAACCATAATGATATTTCTTTAACTGGAATAGTTGACTTTTTAACTAAAAAGATGGATCTTCAATCAAGAGAATTAATTTCTACCAAAAAAGACGAATTGTCAACAAAATAAATGAGTTTTCAATTAAAAAAGATAAATTGTCTACCAAAAATTCAACAGTTAATTTCGCAACTAACAACTATCATTTTTCAACCAAAAAAGGAATTATTAAATTCTTAGTTAAAAAATTAATTTGCAACCAAGCTGATGAATTTTCAAATTATAATATATTACATCAACGAAAGAAGATAATTTTACCAAGAAAAAATGGAATAGTTAAATTTTATGTCAAAAAAAAGGTTTAACCTAAGATATCAATTTTCAACTAAAATGATGGAATATTCCATTGGATGAGTTACATTCAAAGTTGAATGAAAATTATTTTCGACCAAAAAGAAAACAACAAATTTTCAATAAAATAGTTCAATTTCAACTGGAATGATTAATTTTTAAGTAAAAAAAAATTAATTTTCAGTCAAATAAAGAACCAATTTTCAACGAAACAGCTCATTTTTCAACCAAAGAGATCAATTTTCAATAAAAATGATAAATCTTCAACCAAGAAAATTAATTTTTAAGAAAATAGTTTAATTTTCAACCATGTTATTAAATTTTCATTCCAGAAAATATTAATTCTAAAAGAAAAATGTAGTAGTTGATATTTCAACCAAAGAAGACTTTAATTTGTAATAAATAACAGTTGAATTCAACTAAAAAAGACGTCTTTTCAACATGAGTTGAATTTTCAACTTTTCAATTTTTTTTTTATCAAGAAGGATTTTTCTGTTAAGAGAGAGAAAAAATCTAAACATACTGTTGAATTTTTAAGCAAAAAGGTGAATTTTCACCCCAGAAGTTTATTTTTCTACGAAAAAGAATGATCTTTCAACAAAATACATGAATTTTGAACTAGATACTTGAATTTTAAACTAAAAACTATCAATCCTTACCAAAAACAATAGAATTTATCAACTTTCAATGAAAAAAATTGTTTTCGAACCAAAGAAAGAAAGAATTGTCAAAGAAATTTTCTGACTTTAGACAAAAATCTCTGATATTTCCAGGTTTTTCTAGGTATATGAAAATTCTCTGACAATTTCAGGTTTTTTCACCTGAAATTGTGCAATTTTTAATGAGGTCAATTTGAAACTCTTAAAATTTATAATGTTCTACTTTGAAATTGTTGTGTATATTGATAGCTTAAGTAGTTGAAAAATTAGTGTAATTGTGAATTTTATAATTTCATTTGTTCCATTTTATCAGTTATTACATTGTAATTAAAATTGAAATGGATTAATTTTGAATGCTATTTTGCCTAATTTGCTCATATATTTACTTCAAATGATTTAGATTAAAATCAGTCAACTTTAAAGAGTTTTAATATAAAAATAATGTTTAAATTTTACAATTATAATCTAAATATCGCTGCGAAGTGCCATGGATCTATTCACCATAAGTTTATTTATTTGTGCTCATTTTATGTGCATTTTGCTTCCTCATAGAGGGAGGTTTTTCTCTAACAAAAGAAAAAACATGGATCCTTTAAATATTTTTCAATCGATGTGTTCTGTTACAATAAACAACTTTTTAACTCACGATAGTGTTATATTTTAAATTAAAACAAAAGTTATCATCATATCAACAGTGGAACTGTTTTTTAAACTTTCTAAATCGCTATTGATTAATCAAGAATGGTCATCGAAAATTCATCAACAGATCAATTAACTCATCTGGAAGACGAGAACAATAATTATATCAAATACGGTATTGTTATATTCCCAATATAAAAAAAATCCTCCTATAAACTAGGTAAATTATTTTGTCAAAAAATTTAAAAACGATATTGGTAGGTTATGGTAGGTCATTAAAGGTTCTTCAATTGATCAATCGATGCGTCTTGAAAACGCAAACAAATATATCATATACATTACTGTTGTATTCCCAATATTAAAAAAATTTGCCTCATATCAAAAAACTAAACAATATATTTTTCAGATTAATAAATCGGTATTGCTATATCATAAGAGGTCATAGAAGGTTCGTCAATAGATCATTCGACGTGTCTCGAAGACGTGAACAAAGATGTCAGATACAGTACTGTAGTATTCCTAATATGAGACAAAGTTTTTTAATATATGCAGAATACACAAATCTTTTTGAACCTTCGTAAATCGGTACTGGTGGTTTTAACAATAGGTCTCTCGATGCCTCTCGAAGACGCGAACAAATACACTACATATGATATTGTTGTTTGAATATCAAAAAGGGTTTCCTTATATAAAGAGAATAAACTATTTTTTTGAAGCTTCATAAATCGGTACTGGTAGATCATAAAAGATTCAACAAAATATGTAAATAGAAGTCATCAACAAGGTATTTTTTTAAATCTCAAAACTAAAAAAAAAAACCACTCCTAAAATAACCACTTCAATCGTTACAAACCTTTCTCCATGAGGAAGCAAAATTATCAACTTTCAAAGAAAGTTTGTAATTGTTCCGTTGATACACGAAATCAATTGTTCAAATTTCTACTTACAAGTTTTTTTTACTTGCAGGCCAGCAGTTATAGTGAAACCGGTGGAAAACAAAATTCTAATTGAGTTACGAAGTCAAAACCAGATTTAGAAATTACAGGAGACTTGAAGAAATATGTTTCGCATATTCAAGAGCCGTTGCAGATTTTTAAGCACGCTAAAAAGCCGAGTGATTTAAGAAAATTTTAGGAATCTTGCAGAGTTATGATCAAGTTTAAGAGTGAAAATGTAAAATTGACATAGGTATTAATGTGTGCATATATTTTTAAATATCATCTACATAGATTTTAATAATGTTATCTCCATTTTTCTTCATCAACTTACCAATTTAACTCAATTTCAATTTTCAAGCTCCGTCTCTTAATAACATTTTTATAACTGCACAGTTTATCAGTACCATTTTCTGCAAGAAGTGACTATTTTGAAATTTGTTTATAATTTTTGTTTCTAAAGATAAGAAGGATTTAATGTTTATAATTCTCTATGGTCATTAATCACTTAAAAACATATTTTCGGTTGTGTGAGAAAAACTATATTTACCTATGCAAAAAATGAATATAAATTTAATAATTTATTAACAATAACAATTCAGAGTCAATGGCAAATTTTCTCATTGGAATATTACTATTCAGATGTCTGGTATATTGTCAAGTAGCAAAAGCAATTATTTGTAATCAAAAGTAACTAATTCAGGAATTTTATTATAATTTTTGTTATTAGCAATAAGAAATATTCATGAATTTTTGTGCTAAGCATTTCTAACAAAAGAGCATGGACGATTTTGAACAGTAATTTCCTGATTTGGACCACTGTTCAGGCCCAAATTAGGAATTCACTGTTCAAAATCAGTTAGAGCTTACAATTCTTAACGGATTTAACATAAATAATTAGTTTAGGATTGAAGCCAATTATTATAAATTAATTATATCAAAAAATACTTGGATAATGAGCTCAAAGACAGAAAAAAATTGTTTGCTGAGTAAACGTGCTCAAATACCTTATAGAAATAATACGCGTGACAAATAATTAATAAATATTACCAATTACTATTGTTATGAAAGCTTTAATAAACAAATAGTAAGTTTTTGCATAGTTTTCTTAGGTATATTCTACTAAACAATATTCTAGAAAATTGAATAAAAATATTCCATTAAGAAAATGTGTGATTGACTCTTAATTGTTATTGTTACTAACAAATTATTAAATATATATTCATTCCCACATTTTGTGCATATTTCAACATTGGTTTTCCATTAAAGCAATACAGTATGTGTTTCAGACTTATTACTAATCACAGAGCATTTGAAATATTACATCCTTCTTATTGTTAATAACATAAAGTATGAGCGAATTCCAAAACTAGTCTCTGTCATGCAAAAAAAAGTTATTTAGCCTACTATATCATATCATATATACCTGAACAGTAATTTTTCATTAGGATACAATATATCTTTGTTTCTCAATTTTTATTGTTGTTAAGAGATTATCAAATAAATATTCTATTGTAACTGTTTTTTTTTTCACCAAAATAATCTGTTTTCCCCTAATACGAATTCAAGAATCATTATGAAGTAAATTTAACAATAAATTTTTCGAAATTGAAGAAATTCTATTTTTGATAAGCAGTTATTTTTAAATGAATACTGAAAGTGACTAGTTTTATAATTTGTTCATAATTTATGTATTTTATTGCCAGTAAGAAGAATTGAACGTTTAAAATTTTCTGTGATTATTAATAACTGCAAAACATATTTCTGATTGATGTTATGAGTAAAACAATGTTGAAATAAGTATAAAATGTAAAAATTAATACGTATTCAATAATTTTTCAATATCAATAACCATTGAGAGTAAGCGACACATTTTCTTAACGGAATATTGTTATTCGGTTGTGTAGAACATTTTTAAGTCGGAAAAAGAATTTTTTTCTCTGTGAAAGTGACTAATTTTGGAAATTGCTTATAATGTGTATTGTTAACAATAAGAAATATTCAACTTTTATAAATGTGTGTGATTATTAATCAAGTGAAAACGTATGTTTAATTTTTTTATGAGAAAACAATCTTGACCTATGCAGAAAATGTAAAGCTGAATATATATTCTATGATTTGTTGATAACAATAAAAATTAAGAGTCAATGAAACATTTTTTAATTGGAATATTTTCATTTAGTTGTCTGGAATATTGTTTAGTAGAAAAAAGATTTTTTTGTATGTTAAAGTGTCTAATTTTGGAGATATTTATTATTTATAAGTGTGAAGATACAAAAATGTACTATTTGTTTATCAAAATGCTTATAACCATTGTAATTCTTAATATTTGTTAATAATTTGTTACGAGTACTACTTCTATAAGGTACATAAACACTTTTAGTCAACACAGAACGTTTTTCTGCCGTTGAGCTTGTCATCCAAGCAATTGTTAATATAATTGGTTTATAACAATGAACATGAATCGTAAACTAAATAAATTGTGAAAATAAAATATTGTAACAAAAAAATGGTTCAAGGCATTTATATTTGTTTAAACATTTACGAGCATTCTTAGAAAAGAAATTAGTACTTGATAATATTAAAATCTGTCGATTTGATGAGATCAAATGTTTCTCCTGCTTTTTATTGATGATTATTTATGATAAAAAGAAACTTTTAAAAATCGTTAATAAACCGCAATATTAGTGAAATTCAGAATTTTCACTTATGGTCTTGGCAATTAAATTTGTGCATGAGGTATACAAAGCTATAAGGTCTCTTTATTTCCTTGACAAAGAGCTCCCTAATTTATCAGACCTTATTTTTAAAAAAATTTTTCTCCTGAAATTCTAAACCGCGACCCCCAACCCTCAACTAACGTAATTTAAACAATAAGTTGCGAATTTTAAACCAAAAAAATTGAATTCACAAAAGAAAAATGTAATATCTGATATTTTAACCAAGGAATGAGTTTTATTTTAAATCAGAAACTGTTGAATTGAATATAAAACGATGAATTTTTAACAAAATACTTGAATCCTGAACAAAGAAAGATTTTTTAGACAATATTCTCTCTAAAAACAGTTACATTTTCAATCAAATAATTTAAAACCCAATTTTCTATATAAATCAATTGAATGTTCACCCAGAAAATATGACATTTCAACATAAACTTAATTTTCAACCAAATAGTTAAATTTTCAATTAACCCGAAAAAAGGGAATTTTCAACACACTAGTACAATTGTCAACCAAAGAGATGGATTCTCTACTAAAATTATGAATCTTCAAAAAGGAAAAAATGAATTTTTAAGAAAGGAGTTTACCTTTCAACCAAGGAGTTGAATTTTCAACCTAAGAAGATGAATTTTCAATAAAGCATATAATAGCTGACATTTCAAGAAAAAAAGCTTATAATTTTAAATAAAACACAATTGAATTCAACACAAAAAAGACGAATTTTCAACCAAATAATTGAATGCTCAACCAAAACAGATTAATTTTCAACCGAACAGTTGCATTTTCAACAACAACGAAAAATTATTTCCCACCAAAAAACCAATTTTCAACAAAATGCATGAATTTCTAACCAAATGGTTGAATTTTCAACCAATAAGATTTATTTTCTACGCCAAAAAGATGAATTTTTAACCAAATAGTTGAATTTTTGGTCTAGAAAAGATCGCTTTTATTCAAAAATTGAATAGTTTGATTTTCATTGAAAAACAATACTTTCCAATTTAGACAAGTGATTCGTTTTTCAACCTAGAGGATTCGACCTGGACTCAATATTTCGGGAATTTCCCTCGGCACTTTTCGTTTTGGCCTTTTCAGTATGGCTATATTTATTTGTGCTCTTTTATTTTAACATTTTGCTTCATAATAAGTATCAAATAAATTTTCTACCTCGTAGAGGGAAATTGTTTCCTGACAAAAAAAAATTGATACTTTTAATATTTTCAAGCTTATGTTACTGTTTTACCGGAATTCTTATTTTTAGAAAATCAGAAAGCCCACCAAAATGTCAATTAATGTGTTCTGTTACAATAACCAACTTTTTAACTTACGGTGGTTTTATATTTCAAATTAAAACCTCATAGAAACAATGTAACTTTTTTTTAATGTTCTAAGTAGCTAATGATTAATGAAGAATGGTTATTCCTCATATAAAAAAAAATCCTTTTATAAACAAGGAAAATAAGTTTGGTCAAAAATTTAAAAACGATATTAGTAGACTATGTTAGGTTATGAAAGTTTCCTAATTTGGGCAATCGATGCATCTCGAAGACGCGAACAAATATATCATATACATTACTGTTGTATTCTCAATATTAAAAATTTTCTCCTCATTTTAAAATGATAAACAATATATTTTTTAAATTTATAAATCGGTATTACTAGATCACAAGAGGTCACAGAAGGTTCGTCAGTAGGTCATTCGACGTGTTTCGAAGATGCGAACAAGTATGTCACATACTGTACTGTAGTATTCCTAATATGAACAAAGTTTTTGTCATATAAACAGAATACAGAATTTTTTTGAAACTTCATAAGTTGGCACTGGTGAGCCATAAAAGGTTCCTTAATAGGTCAATCGATACGTCTCAAGGACGTCAACAAATACACTACATATATTATGGTCGTATTTTGAACATAAAAAATGTTTTTCTCATATGAATAGAATAAATCATGTTTCTGAAACTTCATAAATTGGTACTGGCGAGTCACAAAAGGTCCATTAATAATTCAATCGATGCGTCTCAAGGACGCGAACAAATACACTACATATAGTATTGTCATATTTTGAATACAAAAAAAAAGTTTTTCTCATATAAACAGAATAAATCATGTTTCCGAAACTTCATAAATTGGTACTGGCGAGTCACAAAAGGTTCATCAATAGTTAAATCGATGCGTCTCAATGACGCGAACAAATACACTACCTAAAGTGTTGTCGTATTTTGAATATCAAAGAAGTTTTTCTCATATAAATAGAATACACCAATTTTTTTGGAACTTAATAAATTGGTACTGGTGAGTCATAAAAGGTTCATCAATAGGTCAATCGATGCGCCTCAAGGACGCGAACAAATACATTGAATATAGTATTGTCGTATTTTGAATATCAAAAAAGTTTTTCTTATATAAAGAAGGCCAAAATGTCATCTTTTTTTAAATCTCTAACGCAAGAAAAAACTACTTCTAAATGGTCGATCTATCAAACCTGGATATCAGTCGGAGATACAAATCTTCAAAATGTCATGATCATAACTCTTTTACTTTTCGAGATATGATGAACAGAAAAAAGTTACACACACACATAAACATTGTTTTAAAATGGTATTTTCGAACTCCTGGAATCGAATTATATTGAAATATGACCAAAAATTATATTTGAAAATTTTGATAATTATAAACCTCCTTCTATGAGAGGCAATATCTTAAGGACAAGTGAGTATTGGATTTCCAAACTCTCAGACGCTTGAAATCAGCAAAGGTTGGCAAATGTTTAGTAGAGGATTTAGTCAGGCAGTAGGTCAAAATTTCAAAATTTTAAAAAGTAATAATTTTGGAATTACATAGTGATTTGAGAATAAGTATTCGGAGTATAAGATTTCTACGATTATTGGCTCATGTAATTTTGTTTGAAAAGTTCAACATTTGATCAGTTTGATTTACGGAACATAACTAGATAAAGCCCACTTTTTTCGATAATCATTTTTTTTTTCTGAGTTTCATGTACCTTAAGTTAAGGCCTATTAATAAGTTTTAGAAATATGTAAACGTAAATTTTCATTTTGCCAAAAAACGTGGTTAAAGTATAAGTGGTTGTTAAGAAATGATTATGACAACTGGGTAAACCCCATTTTGCTTTTTCTCTCTCTTACTCAGAGAAATGATGAGGATTAAACTTATGTTTTCTTATAAACTTAAGATCGAAATGAAATCTATTTTATCATGAATAATTTTATGCAAAATGAGCATGAAAAAGATTCACAATTAAAAAACCGAATTCCGAACTATCTCACATTTCGGCTCATTAAAGACAAAAATAGCCAAATGAAAAAAGAGGGAGAAAAAGAGAAAAAGTCAACCAAAAAGCAGCCTCTCAATTTTTCCTTTCTCCGTCGTTTTTATACTATCAGGGAACCAACATGTTTCGGGGCCAATTCAGACCCCCTCAGCAGGGATTATTTATAGGAAAACTACAAGGTCCAATTAAAAAATTCTTATGCTAGTTAAATAATCAAAACATAATACCTGCCATTAAAAAAAGACATATACATACACAAAAACACAGAAAAATACATACACATACATATACATACATATGTATACTTCCCCCTTCAAAAATACTATATCTAATTTTGCATTCATTTGTGAAAAAAAAGATAAGTGAAAAAGATACAAAAATTATTCTTTATAATGAGAATGAATAAGTGTTTAAAATTCTATCTATTCAAGTAATTATTTAAAATTAAAAAATGGTAATCATTAACTTCCCGTCTATGGATATATAAATGTATTATAATCCAATTTGTTTCGTACGGTAAATCACGACACTACTGCTGAAAGTCACAAACGCAGTCTCGAAAAATTGAGGAAATTTTATTTAAATATGTATTGAAAATAAAAAACTTTTTTTATAAAATGAGCAATTCACTATCGAAATTGTGTGGTGAAGTATTCAAAGTCACGAGGCCAACTAACTTTCCTTTCTAACACGAAAACTCTCAAAGCATAGCCAGATTT
>JAABKJ010013756.1:0-10244 GCA_011634705.1 Andricus grossulariae
CTTCTTTCGAAATGACAAAGTAAAACCAATTTTGTACATGTAATTGCCAAAAATGTATTAATCGATAGAAAAATATATCACATATAAAGCTTCTAAACTGAATTATTTTTAAATTTTGTTCATATTTTCATTTAGGTTTATTAAATTTAAGACAAAAATGTTACTTCATTTTCAATGCATGTTTATGAAATTTACATAAACCACAGTGAAATTTATTCAGCCACCTATAATATTTTATGTACAAGCATTTCAAACAGGTTTCAGAGTCAATTCTTGTGAAATTTCAATAACTTTTGTTCAAAATTAAGTTTCGTGTCACTGAAAATGAATGAATATGGTCTCAAACTAATTTTCAAAGCCAAATTTATGAAATTTCAGTGACATAAGTAATTGAAAAGTGACTGAAATTTCAGGAAATTTCTAACAGTGTAGGGTTTTTTTGTTTCATGTCATTTTCTTACAAACTTATTTTGAACTTCAGTTATGTTCACTTTCTTGATCAATGTTAAAACTGAAAAACAATTGAATTTCTTTCAATACACTCGAACTTGGATTTGAGCCCGGTATTGGTTCTAACCTTCGGCTCAAATCAAGTCTCTTCTTATCCAAGTTCGAGTGTATTGGTATAGCTCAATATGAACCACTTATGGTTCAATTTTGTCTCAGTACATTTTGACGCTGTTTCTTTATTCAAAATGAAACTTTTTTTCTGTGTGGTGGATATACCTCTCAACTTTTCACACCAACATCAGGAGTACCCCAGGGATCAAATCTAGGCCCACTGCTTTTTGTTGTATCTATTATCTGAAACTGTTTCCATTATTTCTATGCTGATGTTAAACTCTTTTTACCAATACTTGACCTAAACTCGTATCAAAAGCTACAAAAAAATGTAGATACATTTTCAGATTGGTGTAGCGTCAATAAATTGGAACTTAACATTCATAAATGTAAAATTATGTCTTTTCTCAGAAACCTCGGAAACTGTATAATACTTCCATATCCTTTGACTTTAGCAATGCTAAAAATGGAGTGAAACTTGAGAGAGTATTCTCCATGACTGACTTTGACATTAACTTGGATCCGCTTCTCATATTCAAAATGAATATAGAAAATATGGTGCTGAATTTTATAACAATGTACTCGAATTTATCTTACAAACTGATTCTTAACTTTTACTAATTTACATATGTGATATAGAATTATAATTTTATACTATTGTACTTCGACTGTGCGCGGTCAAGAAGCAGTGAGCGCCATTTTTTTCAAAATTGAATTAGGCACATAATCATGTGTCATTTAACGTAAATAATACTTTCACACAGTAATATTTCATATATTAGTGTTTTTTATGTAAATATTTTAAGATTCAAAACCAAGTAAGTGCATGCTGAAACTGTAATGAGAAGTCAAAGCACAGTAAGTGCACACCTATCGCTTACTTTGTTTTGTAACATCTACGGAAGGTTGGAAAAGATAGTGGTTATTGAAATATGTCAACATTTGTTTGAACGGTTTTGATGCTTTTACATAAAATCCAATGATGAATAAGTGCGGACATATAATTAATTAAATTTCATTTTTCGTTTATTTAATATGAAACTGCATAAAACAGTTTATTTAAATATCAATAACAATTTTGTTTCATTCATGTTGATTTAAATATTATTAATAAAATCACACAGAAGAAGTGAGATAAATTATTTTTTATTCTAGTAAATATAACAGAGAAGTTAATTAAATTATTATATAATTATTCAAAACTTGATACATAACGTGATTACTCGCTCGGGTAAATGAATTGTGTTTTATGACGCTTACTTTTTTTTGAAAGCTCATCCTTTATGTAAAATCTGCTTGGCATAGATGCTGCAAAACAAAGTAAGCATCTTAATTGGACTACTTTTTGATTCATACTGGCATGAAAGAGAACTTTACTAAACATGCTAACAATATGTTAAAAGTTAATTTTTAAATATGCAATAGTTTTGTACGGCAAACCATAAACGCGTTTACCTTTATTATGAACAATTTACTGTTTGGCGCTTCTTGCTTTTTGACCGCGCACATCCGACTTATTATACGCTGAATCTGTATCTTTTAAATCTATGGGTGAACCAGTAAAATCTCACTGATTGTCCGTGACACACTTCTGGCTGTTTCAACCAGTAAGATTTCATTGGAAAACAGTGAGATTTGACTGGTTCATTATGAGAGAGTAGTGTCACTTTTTTCAAAATAGTTGCATCGTTCAAAAAGTGTCAAAAATTCTCATTAGTGTCATAAGTCCGAGACCTGCAGCAGTTTCCTTTCCACACTGCCACCAGTTTTGTTTGGTGACAATTTTATGAGGGAAAGCTCAACATGCAAAAGTTACAACAAATGGAAACGAGCCCGGATAATCTAGAGTCTAGACGTTATAATATTGTGCATTGCTTTTATTTTCATATTGTCTTGTAAGCAACGCGGAAATAAGTATAATATTACGTTTCTAGATCTTGTATCATGAACGTTATACGATATATAACCATATCCAGGCTCCGGGCCAGACGACAAGCGATACTTGCCCATGAAACTGATCTCATTGGAATGCACCTTTATTCTGCCGTACTTTTGAAGAAAGGCGCTATCTACATTTTTTGTGTGGAAAATTACTTTTTTTATATCGTTGATTTGATAATAAAAAAACTAATTCATCTTTAGAAAAGGTAATTAGAAATTCAAACTAAATTCAGAGATAATTAGACCCTAATTATCCTATCTACACAGATTTTCAAGAAATATGGAGAAATACTGTCGAAAAATATTAATTTTCTACAAAAAAAAAGATGAATTCTTAACGAAAGTGTTGAATTTTTAACCAAATAGTTGAATTTGCAACTTTCAAAGATGAATTTTCAAGCAAAAAATATTAAACTTCAACCAAAAACAGTTGCATTTTTAACTGAATATGTAGTTGAATCTTCAAAAGATGAATTTGTTGATGACATTTAATTTTTCAATAAAATGAGATAAATTTTCTACCAAAAAAGATGAATTTTCAATCCAAAAGGAAACATTTTCAACAAAAGTTAAAATTGCAACCTAAAAAGATACATTTTTTACCAAGCAGTTGAATTTTTAACAGAATAATTAAACGTTCAACAAAATAGTTGAATTTTCAACCTGCCAAGATGTATTTTCAACAAAATAGCTGAATTTTTTAATTAAAAAGATAAATTTTGAACCAAAAAAAAAAATAGTCAAATTTTTAATATGATAGTTCTATATTTAACATAAGAGATGAATTTTAATAAAAATAATGAACCTTCAACAACAAAACATAGAATTTTCGACAAAAGAGTTTAACTTTCAATCAAAAAAGATTTTAATTTAAATAAAAAAAACAAATGAACTCAACAAGAAAAATGACGAAATAAAAACAAAATTCAACCAAAAAATACTAATTCAATTTTTTTGATATAAAATTTAAATATTTTTTGGTTGAAATATCAACTATTAATTTTGAGGATTCCCAAAACCAAACCGATAAATTTTGATAAAAAAAGTTTAATTTTCAAGCCAAAAACATGAGATTTCTACAAAACAGTTGAATCTTCAACTAATAAAATGTATTTTAAACATAGTAGTTCAACCAATTAGTTTAATTTTCATCCAGGAAGATAAATTTTATACCATAAAACAAGAATTTTCAACCAAAAATAAAACTGCTAAATTTTTAGTCAGGAAAATTAATTTTCAAAAAACAAAAAAAAACTAGTTTTCAACAAAATAGTTCAATTTTAAACCAATAAAATGAAATTTTAATAACGTACATGACCTTTCACCAAGTAATTGCATTTTTGACCAAAAAATATGTCTTTCAGAAAATAGTTGACGTTTCAAACAAAATTTCAACCCAATAGTCGAATTTTTAACCAAAAGAAATCAATTCTGAACCAAAAATATAATTTTAGACTTTTTAATTTAAAGAAATTAACTTTTAACAAAAAAAAAACTTTTCAACCAAAAAAGATTTCTTCTACTAATCGATGCATTATTAATCCAAAGACGATTTTTCTCTTCAAATTGACGAATTTTTCATAAAACCTTTACATTTTCGACAAAATACATGAATATTCAACCAAATATTTGAATTTTCATGTAGAAAATATCAATTTTTAGTTAAAAATATCAATTTCCAACCAAAAATGGAATAGATATATTCGGGTGCTGGCTGGCCCCTCAGGACCAAAAATTTTGTATATGTCTCATTCAAATATTTCTTTTACATTTCCAAAAAGAGCTAGGCTGTTTAAAAGTATCAAAAATAAAAAATTAATTTTTTTCTCATCATCTAGTAATTCTATTGGGGGCCTAATCGGGTGCTAACTGGCCCCTCAGGACAAAAAATTTTGTATGTGTCTCATTCAAATATTTTTTGTACATTTCCAAAAAGAGCCAAGGTGTTTAAAAGTATCAAAAATGAAAAATTAACTCTAAGAAAAGTTATTTTTTTCCTCATCATCTAGATAGTCTTTGAAATAATTTTTAACATCACCCATCTAAAATAGATTTTCACAAGACCGACTGACTAGCGCTAGATTAGCTCATCCAGACTATCGTTCGACTATACAAAAACGTTTCACTTCTACTCAGCGCCAAAATAGACCGCTTTGCCAGCGCCACATTAGCGGTCAGGACGGTCTATCCTGGCCCCGAATAGTTCCCCGATTATTTTCTACCCCGCAATTTTTTCAGAAAGTCATATATTTTTGAATTTTTAAACCAGACAAAAAATTTGGTATTCTCAATCGCATGTAGAATGTAAATAGATCAGGCTGGACAAAGAAGGGTTAACGAATTGCAATCTATATTGGAACCGACTCCCCGCAAAGATAAAAATTACTTTGCTTTACACTCGTTATGGTTGTTTGTGAGCCGAATAACTACTTTATAGCAATGGGATATGAATGAGTGATATATTTCTGAGACGTCCCACCTATTTTCTATTACAAGACAAAAAAAATTCGACCTCTTTCAGTCCTGAAAAAAAATTACGCGATATAATAATGCGTTTATTTTCTCTCGAAGCAACAACATCGCAATTGTTGAATGAAAAAATAAGATGATACGATAAACAAGGCTTTTATCAAACAACAAGAAAATTGACATAAGATAATAATTTTTATTTTTGCAGTAGAAAGAGTGCATATAAGTCGGCATAACTGTACAATTTTATGCACGAAAAGTCAGGTGGTATCAGTTAACGAGTCATATTTTAAAATCGTGACAATACTGATAGTTGGACGGGTATTAATAAATGGCCTTCATATTCTGTATTATGCATACGAAGCAAATGTTTTTCACACAATTTTCACGGAATGTCACGTCTGCATCAGTAGCTTCAACTTTTAATACTTCGATATTCCTGAAGTTCCTAGAGGAACATAACATGCTGATTTTTTTAGTTTCTTATCAAAATGCAGGCCTCGGACTCACTTCCGAGATAAAAAATAGTGTCAAAAATTTGAAAAAATAGTTTCATAAAATTTTGCAAGAATTAAACTTATGTGTAGTACAACGGAAAATTAACTAACCAAATATTTTAAAAGCATTAAAAATAACCTTCAATGTTTATTTCTCTTTTTCGGTTGAAAAGTCTACCATTAAATTCTTGGTTAGAAATTTTTTTATCTGGTTCAAAGTTGAATTATTTAGTTGAAAATTCAACAATTTCGTTAAAAATTCGTATTTTTGGCTTGAAAATTCAAGAATTTGCTGGCATTTTTTTTCTTTCTAGACTTAGTCCTTCTGTCGAAGTTTCACATTTTTTGGATACAAATTCAACAGTATCGTTAAAAATTAATCTGTTTCGGTTGAAAATTAAATTTCTTGGTTTACGACTTGAAAATTCAACAATTTGGTTGAAAATTAATCTGATTTAGTTAACGATTAAAGCATTCTGTTGAAAATTCGTTTTTCCTTGTAAAATCCAACTGTTTTGTATTTTGATTTAAAATTATTTGTTGTTGAAAATTAATCGATTTAGTTGAAAATTCGTGTTTTGTTGTTGCTAAAAATTAATCTTTTCAACTGAAAATTTAATTATTTTGTTGAAAATTCAACAATTTCTTAAAGTCATACTCTTTTGTTAAAAATAAGTCTTTTTGGCTTGAAAATTCAATCTGCTTTAATTAAGAATTCGAAAATTCGTTTTTTTTTTAAATTGTCTTTTTGACTGAAAAATTAACTATTCTTTTGAAAATTCAACTGATTGATTGAAAAGTGGCTTTTTTGTTAAAAATTCATATTTTCGAGTTGAGAAGTTCATATTTTTTGTAGAAAATGAGTTTTTTCTTTAAAAGTCATATTTCTTGATAGAAAATTCCACTCTTCTGTTGAAAATTCGTCTTTTTGGCTTAAACATTCAACAATTTGAATTCCATTTTTTGGTTTGAAAATTTATTTATTTCTATAGAAACTGCACCTGTTTCGGATGAAAATACAACAGCAGTCTGGTTAAAAATGATTCTGTTTCAGTGGAAAATTATTTTTCTTCTTGAAAATTCAAATGTTCTGCAGAAAAATCGTATTTTTAATACAAAAATTCAACAATTTGGTGCAAAAATTAATTATTTACTTGAATTTTGTTGAAAATTCGTCTCGTTTCGTAGAAAATCAATTTTTTGGTTAAAAATCCAACTGTTTATTCCGAAATTAAACTTCTTTAGTTAAGAATTCAAGTATTTTGTTTTTGTTTTTGATGGCAAAATACAACTGTTTTTTTATTTTAAATAAAAATATTTTTTTATTGAAATATCCTTTTTGGCTGAAAAGTTTGTTTTTGTTACAAATTAATGTTTTTAACTAAAAAGTTAAGTATTTTATTGAAAATTCATATTTTCGAGTTGAAAATTTCAACAATTTGGTAGAAAATTCAGCTATTTGGTACAAAATTAAACTGTTTTGTACAATTTTTTAAAAATTGAAAATCAGCTCTCTTAAATGAAAATTTAACTAATACATTTTAGGTTGAAGTTTTTTTTTATAGTTTAAAAATTCAACTATTGAGTTAAAAATCTTTAGAAACGAAAAAAAAACACAAACTAAATATTATTTATTAATCTAAATATCTAACATCACATCCAATGCTCAAACTTTTCGTTAGTTGCATTTCAGTCACTTTTTAATATTATATTATTAATATCATATTATTAATATTATATTATTATATTATTAATATTATCCATGCTTTTTTACTATGATTTCAAAGTAATAAAAATAAAAAAGACGAAAGAAATAAAAAAGAGAAGGAAGGGGATTTAGTTGGTTGCCTTCTCATTTTTCTTTCCTCTTTTTTATTTTTGTCCGAAGAAGTAAAGAAAAAAAATTTTATTTTGTTTTCAGGAATTACAATAGGAGCATTTTTTGTGGTATTTGTCCAAATTTTATCGTAAGATTCTTGGTTTATTTTCAAGAATTTATACATTCACTTTTTAATAAATTTCAAGGAATCGTTTCCTCCTCCATAATGTTTAAATTTGACGCCCCAACCACTTTCTATTATGCCCGGAAAATTACCTGAAAATGCAAAATTCAAAATACCAATTTCGACGGAAAGCACTAACATAATCCAAAATTGTTAAAAGATTTTGAATCTTGTTCAAATTAAAATGTTTTTTGTTTAAAAATACCAATTTTATGTAGAACACGACAACAATTTCTGGCCAAAAACGCTAACAAACCCGAAAAATGTAAACTGTTGACAAATTTGTAATCTTTGAAGTCCAATAAATTTTTATTAAAATACTCATTTCCTAAAATTTTTGTAAATTTCAAGTCTTCTTCGAAACTTTATGATTTTATATCAAACTTATTTTGGTTAAATAATAATTTGCAGCGAAAAGCACTAACATAAAACACATATAATATTTTCAATAAGTTATTAGATAATTTCAATTTTTAATTTAACCGCGCACGAGTATTTAAAAAGAACAAATGTTTCTCAGTCCGCATAAGGCTTTCTATGATTTTTCTTATTAAAAAGGAGTAATTGTATATTTATTTTTCAAAATTTCAAATTTAAGATATGAAACAACATCAAGTACTGAAAAGCCAATCAGGTTTTCAACAACAATGATTGAGAAATTTTCGACACATATCGTTACACAACTTTTTTTTAGTTAAGAAAATAAAATAAAATTGTATTTATAAATTACACGCTATATTATAATATTGTTATAATAACAAAAGAATATGATTAAATGTGAGATTTTCCCCTCTT
Source organism: Andricus grossulariae (assembly GCA_011634705.1). Classification (NCBI taxonomy): domain Eukaryota; kingdom Metazoa; phylum Arthropoda; class Insecta; order Hymenoptera; family Cynipidae; genus Andricus; species Andricus grossulariae. The sequence goes on from JAABKJ010013756.1 coordinate 8,267, forward strand.
TCGCGATACTGTTGAATCAATCATGTTAGATTTTCTTTTTTCTACTTTTTTTGTATGTAAATCGTCGACAATTTGCTTTTGCCTTTTTTTTATTGGATTGTAGTTTCTCTAAACTACTCATAATTTCTTTATTACAAAAAAAAAATAATAATGATAATAAATAAATAAACACATAAAATATTGGATTCTGAAATAGTGCTGATCTGCACTCCAAATTTTACGCAAAATACACTGGAATGTTGGATTATTATTAAAATTAGACAAAAACTTGAAACTTATTAAAAATAAGTATGTAGTCCCAAAATTTTAGTGATTGGCACTACTAACTGCAGTTATTGGCACCCCCGCCATCAGTGCTTGGCACTACACACACATAACCACTCAACATTTCTGCAATTGCGTTAAAACATTGATTAAAAATAAATTGTGCATATGAAAATATTAAATAATTTTTCTATTAGTAATTCTAAATTTAGAATTTTATAATTTCTTTTTTTGGACAAGCTAATATCTTTGACATCAGCTTTAAAGCTTAGCTACGTCACATGTGTTCTTCATTATACGTTTTTCTTTCGTGAGGCATACTATGATGGGCATACATATATGTCAATAAATAAAATAAAAAGTATTATAAATATCTATTACTAATTTTCTGCTTTAAATTAGCAAAATCAAGAAACAAATTCAAACAAGTGTACATAAATATATAAAAACATTGTACAACAATATTATTAAACATAATATGTATAAAGCTTATAAAATTCTAGTTATAATTTAAATAAAAACAATATCTACCTACATCTAAAAGCCTAAAAAGAATAAATGATATAAACAAAACTTTTAGCTACGTTCAGCTATTTTTACATCTACCTAATAACGACTTTTGTCGTCCCAGCACTTTTAACACTTCATTTTAAGAAAAATAGTATGTCAACACCAGATCTTGGGATTATATAACCTTACTTCTTTCTTGCAAGGCAGGGGAATGAAACCATACTTTTTGTATCAATTTCCATTAGCACCCCCATCCCTCTAAAAGTAATAAATACATTATGACCGAGGTTTAATTCTTATTTTTGTTGAATTTTAAATATTTCTATAAAAGATATATAAGGAATGAAACAGATTTACTTTTTCATAACGCTGCTATAACCAAATTGAAAAATGTCGCCCGCTAAAGATTTTTCTTTAGAAAACTCGACAAATTCTCGGCACCCTAAAAATGCGGATTCGATGACTCACAACTCAGTCAAAAGTGACTTTTTAAATCAGTCAATTTGATTCACTCATGAAATCAGTCATTTTAAATTATCAAATTAGTTGAATATTCATCTATAAAAGGTCAATTTGCAACCCAAAATAGAATAGTTAAATTTTTAATAGACAAAAATTATTTTCTGATTCTTCTGCAAACACGAATAGCAAAACAAATGATGAACTGCTAGGTCCAATAAAATCAATTATTGAAGATTCACCAGAGGAATACCCTCTTAACTACTTACAATTTAAAAGTTTCTTCGACAAGGCAACAGGAGCCTCAAATCCAGCTTCTATTGCCAAAGAATATACTGACAATGCCCGAGCCCTGATGACGATAATGAAAGAATTGTATCCGAGCTTAACAGAGCGAATAGAAAAAATTAGATGCACCAAAATTGTTAACAAACTTAAGAAATCCTTGGCAGGTGATGAAAACATCAGCTCTGATGAAGTCTTTGTAAATTTAGGAAGAAAACGAAAACCATGACACTTAATTCCTATTAATAGCCTTGAAAATTATTCAGTGGAACCATCAATTTCCATCTATAATGTGTTTCCAAGAAACAAATTTCAAGGATTTATTTTGCGCACCAATTAGAAACTTTACGTCGGTTTTTAAAAATCGCTCAAATACAAATTTTGCCAGTGGGGGCGTAGCAATTTACATTAAAAATGATATACATTACGAAGAAGTGCAACTCAATAGTAACCTTGAAGC
>JAABKJ010013757.1:0-10244 GCA_011634705.1 Andricus grossulariae
TCCTTCTCCTTCTCCTTCTCCTTCTCCTTCTCCTTCTCCTTCTCCTTCTCCTTCTCCTTCTCCTTCTCCTTCTCCTTAGATAAGTTTATATGACGATTGAAAAAAGTGGGAGAAAAAAAAGAAAAGAGACATCCAAACCACCTCGCTCTCTTTTCTTTACTATTTATCAGTCTTTCTTTTACTACCAGGATCCAACATGTTTTGAGGACTTTTAGGCTTCCTCATCAGGGAAGTTTTTTTTTATTGGAATTGAGGACAAAAACAACCAAACGATAAATTTTTTATTATTGATTGAATTGAAAACCTAGGGGCTCCTTTTAGACCCTAGTTAAATGAACTAAGAGGATTTTTGGCGCAGATCAATACAAATTAAGTTATTAATAATTTTGAGTTAAACAAAAATTCTCTCTCGAAATCTCATCAAATATTGGTTTTGGGAAAAAATATTATTTACGAAAGTTGTAGATCTCATCGAAATACATATTCTTTATATTTATACTTTTTTCTAAAATCGATATTTTTCGAGAAAAATGACCAAAATGAATTTTCAGATTTTTTGTTGGAAAAGGGGTCGGCATGAGTGGTGGGAGGGACTGTGGCCCATTTGAAATTTCCAAGATTAGGACTTGTGGTTTTTCGTTGATCTTTTGAAAATGGGGCGAGCGTGAGTGGAGGTGAACCACACACTCTCAACCCGTTCACGCCTAACCCCTTTTCCAGCGATTGACCCATTTTCCAACGCCCCCTTTCACAACAAAAGATCTCAAAATTAATTTTTGTCATTTTTATCAAAAAATATTAGGTTTAGAAAAAAATATACATATGGAGAATATGTATTTCTACGAGATCTACAACTTTTATAAACAAAATTTTTCTCCAAAATCAGTATTTTTCGAGATTCTGTAAAAAAAATATAATTAAAAAAAAATCAAAATTATTAATGACTTAATTTATATTGATCTGCGCCAAAAATCCTTTTGATGCATTCAAATAGGGTCTTGAAGAAACCCCTTGGCAAAGTATAAAGTCAATATTCTAGGGTGACCTTTCCGGAAGTATATTCTTATCATAAACTTCAAGCTGATTGACAGTCAAACAAATTCTAAAGATTGATTGATTGAGATACTAACGAAATTTTTGTTCAATTTAAGTTCAAATTGTTCAAATTTTAAGTATCATATTTTTCTATTTTTGCTATTGATGTTCAAATAATTGAAAATATGTTCAAAACCTTCGCAGAAATATATAAGATAAATAATTGTAAATATTCTCCTGATAAGTAAGTTCAAATTTATATCTACGTTTTAAATTATTGTTAGCAAAACATACAAATGTTTTTTCAAATTGTTATGCATATGGCCCAGAAATTTGTTTGAATTCATAAATTAATAAATGCGTTTAAAAATATGATATTTAGATGGTCCGCAAGCCCCATGAAGTTTAACACGTATTTCCTATGAGGGATCAAAATTACATAGTACCTTTAAAATATAAATCTTGAGAATTCAACAATTTTCAGTTTTATTTTTCAAAATTCAAGACTTTCCAGTTTGTAAGTCTTAAGAATGATAAAACTTTGAATCGTAAATCTTAAAAATCAGAGTTTTTAGTTTTTAAAATTTACAATTAGGCATTATGCAGATTTTAAGTTCTTATTAAAAATTCTGTAATTTTGATGATTTACTTTTGAAATTTCTTGAATTTGAAAGATTTCGAATCGATCATTTTAATTTTCAAAATCATTCAAATTTAAAAATTTGTATTTCAACATCATTAAAATTGAAGAATTTTCAGTTGTATATCTTCCAACTTAAGCAGTTAAAAAAAAATTCAATTACATAATTCTAAACTGTAACAATTCAGCAATCTTTAGTTGAAAATATTAAAAATTAAAGACTTGATGATTGTGAATCTACAAAATTAAAGAATTTTCCATTGCGAATCTATAGAATTGAATAAATTTTAATTTTTAATTGTTGACATTAAAGAATTTAAAATGTTTAAAAACGTTCCAAGCTACATGCATCTGAAATATGAAACTTAAAAATTGAATAACTTTCAATTTTATACGTTCAAAAATTAAAAAATTTTCAATTTTAACTAATGAAAATAATAGAGCTTTGAATTTTAAATCCTTAAAATAGAAAAGCTTTTAATTTTTCCAATTCACAATTAATAATTAAGTAAGTTATAAGATTATCAATACAAAATTGTTTAATTGCAATGACTCATATTTGAAATATCTCCAACCTGGAAGATTCAGAACTGAACCCTTAACTTTTTATTTTAGAATTATCCAAATTCAAAAGTTCTTATTTGTACATTCTAAAAATTCTAGAGATTTTATTTTTAGATCTTCAAGCTTGTCTATCAGAAAAAATTTGATTAAACTAAGTATTGTGAAAAAAAACTTTCAAAATTGCATCATTTTAAACCATGAACTCTCCAAATTAATTAACCTTCAAATTGTAAATCTTGAAAATTAAAAAAATTAAAAATATAGATTTTTGAAAATTCCAAAATAAAATTTCGAAACTTTTTCAGTTTTTCGAAAGATTTCAAAATAACTAAAAAAAATTCTTAAGATTCCTAAGAAAATTCAAAACGATTTCAAAACGAAATTTTGATAAATAAATAAAAATTGATCAAATAATAATTCAGACCAAATTTGAGTAAGTTTAAGAGATATTACAAGTTTCGAAACGATTCAAAAATATTTCAAAACTTGGAACGATTTCAAACAATTTTTAATATAATTTACATTTTTGAAGTTTTCTTACAAAAAGTTTGGGAGCTTCGCAAATTTTTAAAGATTTCAGAAAAATAAAAGAATTGATTAAACTCCAAAAGAAAATTCTTTTTATTTTTTTATTATTATATTAAAAAGACGTCCTTTTAGATGGAAAATTATTTTTCTTGGTTAAAAATTCATCTTTTTGCCTAAAAATTGAACAGTTTGGTTTACATTTTCTCTCTCTTTACTGAAAAATCTTTTCTAGTTGAACCTTCATTTTTTTTGCTTCAATTCAACTGTTTTTGATTTAAATTTACAATTTTTTTTGATTGAAATATCAATTATTACATTTTGCATTAACAATTCGTCTTTTGGATGAAAATTTAGCTACTTGGTTGAAAGTTAGACTCTTTTATTAAAAATTAATTTTTTTGGTTTAAGATTCACCATTTTAACTGAAAATTCAACTATTCCTATTGAATATTCATCATCTTAGTTGAAAATCCATCTCTTTGACTGAACATCAAGTTTTTAAACTGAGAATTAAAGTATTCAGTTTTTGGTAGTTCATATATATTTTTTAATTAGGAATTCATGTATCTTCTATAAAATTAAACTATTCCAGTTGGACATTCATCATTTAAGTTGAAAATTTAATTATTTTTTTGAAAATTCACCTTTTCATTTTTTATTAAAAATTGATCTTTTTAGTACAAAATTCAGCTATATCATCAAGAATTTATCTTTTTTAGTGCAAAATCAATTATTTGGTTGAAAAAGTTCAACTTTTACCCACGCAATTGATTTTTCAATTAAAAAGTATACGTTTTTAACAAAGTAGTTAAATCATCAACTAAAGAGATGAATTTGCAACTAAAAATATGAATCTTCAATAAAAAAATGATTTCTTAACAAAGAGTTTCAACCAAAATTTTCAAACAGAATAGATAAATCCTCAAGCAAAGAAGATTAATTTTCAAGCAAAAAGTTTTATTATTATCCAAGTAAGATGAAATTTCTACTAAATCAGATGGATTTTCAAATCAAAAACACAAATTGTCAACAACAAAATTTAAATTTTCATCCAAAAAAGACTTTAGTTGGGTTTTCAACGTCAGAATATGATTTTAATGAAAAAGTCAATTTTCTACGAAAATAGTTGAATCTTCAACCCAAAAAGACGAATTTTCAACAAAACATTTGAACTTTTAACCAAAAAGAATGATTTAAAAAAAAATGGTTGAACTTTTAAACAATTAATAAAATTTATAACTAAAAAGATAATCTTCAGGAGGAACCAACTGCCGAAAAAAGAAATATAGATATAAATACAAAGCAAATAAATTACTAACAAGAATATTATACCAGTGTTACTGCAAAACTTCAATTTAAAAATTTCCTTATTTTCCCCTGAGCAATTTTTCGTTTTCCCTAACCATTAGTATTCAAAGGCCAAAATCTTAAATTTGTACATTTTTGACCTAGAATCATTTATAAACGGAATAAAACAATTTGAAATTGAAAATGAAAAATTTCAAATTTATCCTGCTTGACAGTGCTATTCATAGTTATAGATATTCTCTAACTTTTGCAAGATTTTTTTTCCTAATCCATGACTTTTCCCTGACCAATAAACTTCCCTGCATTTTTTTAAAAATTGTTGTACTGAATAGTAACAATCAATCGTAACAAATCGTAACCAAATTTCTCGACCCACCCCCTTTGAGCTTTTACGTAATTTAAGTACGGTTCCTAACCGGAAGGTTAAAAAAAGTATGTCTGACTAAAAATACCTTTTCTACTCGTTTAAAGAAGCTCCGCCCAAGAATTCTCGTAACAAACAATCGTAACAAATCATAACTAGGTTTCTCGACCCCCCCCCCCCCCGAACTTTTACGTAATTTAAGTAGGGTTCCTAACCGAAAGCTTAAAAGAAGTATGACTGGCTAAAAATTTTTTTTCCACTCATTCAAACAAGCTCTACCCAAGAATTCTCGTGACAAACAACCGTAACAAATCGTAACAAAGTTTCTCGACCCCCACCCCTTTGAGCTGTTACGAAATTTAAGTACGGTTCCTAACTGAAATGTTCAAAAAAGTATGTCTAGCTAAAAATGCCTTTTCTACTCATTGAAAGAAGCTCCACCCAAGAATTCTCGAAACAAGAAATTGTAACAAATCGTAACACAGTCTCTAGACCCCCACCCCTTTGAGCTGTTACGTAATTTAAGTATGGTTTCTAACAGAAAGGCTGAGAAAAGTATGTCTGGGTAAAATAGATTTTTCTACTCATTTAAAGAAGCTCTACTCAAGAATTCTCATAACAAACAATCGTAGCAAATCGTAATAGAGTTTCTATGACCCCCCTACCCCCCCTTTGAACAGTTACGTAATTTAAGTACGGTTCCTAACCGAAAGGTTGAAAAAATTATGTCTGGGTAAAAATACTTTTTCTACTCATTTAAAGAAGCTCTACCCAAGAATTCTCATAACAAACAGTCGTAGCAAATCGTAATAGAGTTTCTATGACCCCCCCTCCTCTTTTAAGTGTTACGTAATTTAAGTACGGTTCCTAACCGAAAGGTTGAAAAAAGTATGTCTGGGTAAAAACACTTTTTCTACTCATTTAAAGAAGCTCTACCCAAGAATTCTCATAACAAACAATCGTAGCAAATCGTAATAGAGTTTCTATGATTCGTCCCCTTTGAACTGTTACGTAATTTAAGTACGGTTCCTAATCGAAAGGTTGAAAAAAGCATGTCTGGCTAAAAATACTTTTTCTACTCATTGAAAGAAGCATTACCCAAGAATTCTCGTAACAAACAATCGTAACAAATCGTAACAGAGTTTTCATGACCCCCCCCCCCTTTGAGCTGTTGCGTAGTTTAAGTACGGTTCCCAACCGAAATGTTCAAAAAAGTATGTCTGGATAAAAATGCTTTTTCTACTCATTTAAAGAAGCATTACCCAAGAATTCTCATAACGAAAAATCGTAAAAAATCATAACAGAGTTTCTATGCCCCCCACGCCTTTGAATTGTTACGTCATTTAAGTACGGTTCCTAACCGAAGTGTCCAAAAAGTATGTCTTGTAAAAAATACTTTTTCTACTCATTTAAAGAAGCATTAACCAAGAATTCTCGTAACAAACAATCGTAACAAATCGTAACAGAGTTTTCATGAATCCCCCTCCCACCCCTTTGAGCTGTTGCGTAATTTAAGTACGGTCCCTAACCCAAATGTTCAAAAAAGTAGGTCTGGATAAAAATGCTTTTTCTACTCATTTAAAGAAGCATTACCCAAGAATTTTCATAACAAACAATCGTAACAAATCATAACAGAGTTTCTATGCCCCCCCCACGCCTTTGAGTTGTTACGTCATTTAAGTACGGTTCCTAACCGAAGTGTCCAAAAAGTATGTCTTGCTAAAAATGCTTTTTCTACTCATTTAAAGAAGCTCTACCCAAGAATTCTCATAGCAAACAATCGTAACAAATCGTAAAGAAGTTTCTACTGATTTAAAAAGCTCTACCCAAGAATTCTCGCTGTCCAATAAATACTTAAGAATCAAGGTTTTATAGACAAGCTGATTATGATTTATCTTCTTTATGTAGCATCCAGTATCTAACAGCGTCTAATAATTTATAAGGTACTTGAAATTGTTGAAGAATGAATGTACCCGTTCAGGTTATAGGATCAAATCGCGACGATTTAACAGGCTTACTATAACGTCGCACTTATAATTATCGATAGAAAAAAAAGATTTCTAGGGGACCGGTTGTAGGTATATCAGACAATTTATCGTTGGAACGTGAACGGTGCTAATTTGAGAGCAGTTTGCCGAACTAGATTTTATCAAGCCTCGATAAAGTCGAGGTAGTGATGTAAGGTGGAGATTCATGACTGTGATACTCGAGGCCAACTCGTCTAGGCTTAAGTTTATTGACCTGTTCAGGATTCATGTATTTGTCGCCCAGATGATGCGTTTATTAGTCATCGTTTCTCTATCGGTGACAACCTGTTCAGAAAAAAATTTCTTATCTATACGTGACACGATAAATTTAGCGGTGACGATAACAGAGATAACGTCCCTTCAGAACCATAACTATGTACTGAAAATAGTAGATTCAATTTTTTGAAATTTTCTGAAGTTTCTTTCAAGGAATATTTGTTACGCTCAGAAAATTACTTGATTTAATCAATACCATTTTTTTAGTTCGAACATATAATTTGGTTATTATATGGCAAAAAAAACATTTGACTGACCCAACTAAATTTTTTGATTGTTTTAACAAAATATTTTGGGTAATGGAGTATTTCGTTGGTTCCACAAAAAAATTTTGTTTCAATCAACTAATTTGTTGAATCAACCAACATTTGTTTGATGCAGGCAAATTTCCATTTATATCCAAGAAAGTAGTTATTTTGGTTAAAAATAATTTTTTTCTGAGTGTAGATTAGAATTTAATGAGATTAGATCGGGATGAAAAATAGATGCTCAAAAAGTGGTGAAAATCGGCCACTTTTTAAATAATCTGAAGACAGAAATTTTTTTTTGATTTCTAAATGATTTAATTTTATTCGATTATAATTTAAATTAGCAAAAAAGCGTGCTATGCGCATTTTTTCGATTGCCTAATTACTAGAATAAAATATGTGCCTAAATTTAAAGTACTATACAGTGTAATTAATAATCATAAATTAAAACAAATATTTGGAAAGCTACATCGGCTTTTATACAATTTTAATTACATTTTAGTTTCAATCGGCTTTTAGTCATTTGTAACTTTCATTCAAAAATATAATTTTATCCCAGCAGTAGTCAGAAGATAATTAAAAATTTGTATTCGTTTTTATAACGTAATGAGATGTTCCTTCAATTTTTAAATTATATCATTTCAAATGATGTAATTCTGATTTTTGTTGAATAGCTCGATTTTGAATATTTAAAATTGAAAACATAAAAATTTTCAAATCTATGAATAAAAATTCGTAAAGTTTCATGATTTGGAAGATCAAAAGTTAAGACTTCAATTCTAAATCTGCCAAATTGTAGAAATTTTTAATATAAATCATCGAAATTACAGCTTTTTTAAATTTGTGAAACTTAATACTTCCACAATTTTTGATTGTAAATGGTCAAAATTGAATACTCTTTAATTTTAAAAGATTTAAAATTAAATTTTCTACAATTTTGAAGTTATACAATTGAAAATTCTTCAATGTTAACGAATTGCAGTTTGAAATTATTCAATTTTTGAGATGTATAAATAAAAATTCTCAAAATTGTGATGATTTTAAAGCTCAAAAGTCAATTTTTTAATTCCGAAATGGAGAAATTATGAATGAAAATCATTAAAATTACAGAATTTTTAATCCCAAAACTTAAAATTTGCATACTTTTCAATTGCAAACTGTAAAAATTAAACTTTTCTATTTTGAAGATTTGCAAATCAAAGTTGTACAATTTTAAAGAGTTACAATTGAAATAATTAAAATGAAAAAAAAATGAAATAAATGAAAATTCCTAAGTTTGATCATTTGGGAAACCAAAAGTTATGTTTTGGATTTTTAATGCTTCTAATTCAAAAAATTTTGAATGTAAATTATCAAAATTGTTGAAATTTTTATTTGTAAATTGTCAAAGTTAAAAATGCTTCATCTTAAAAGATTTTATATTCAAATAATTGTTCGTTTGTTAAAATTGAAAGCTCTGCGATTTTAAATAATTATAATTGAAAATTTTGGAAATTTGAAAATCCAATGTCAAGAGTCAATTATCATAATTACAGAATTTTGTAATGTAAAACTTAAAATTTGTACAGTATTCAATTGTAAATTGTCAAAATTAAATCCTCTATGATTTTAAAGATTGACAATTAAAAGTCTTACAGTTTTAAAGAGTTTTAATTGACATCTAAGAAATTTTAAAAACTCAGATTTAAAAAGTATTACATTTTCTAGATTTACATTTTTAAGGTATATAGTGTTGAAAATTTTTCAGGCATAGTTCAATTTTGAAGTTTTATAATTGAAAATTCTTCAATTTTCACTATTTACAATTTCAAAATTCTTTAATTTTGAAGATTCACATTTGAAAACTCTTTTATTTAGCTTATTTTGGATGTCAACAGTTTTTAAATCGAAATCTTACAAAGTGAAGAAATTTCGAATGTAAATCATCAAAATGACAGAATATTTAATTGTAAAATTTAAACCTTGTAAAACTTTTAATTGAAAATTTTCAAAATTAAAAGCTCTTTAATTTTGAAGAATCACAAGCTGTATATATAAAGATTCTTAAATTATAATGATTGTCATGATTTTGAATATGGAAACTCAAAAGCTTACAATTTTAAATCTTCAAAAATATTTCATAATTTTGAAAATTCATCTTTTTTTTAGTATTCAACAATTTTGTTAAATTGTCTCCTTTTTTTGGTTAAATTTAACTGGTGGAAAATTCGTTTCTTAGGTTGAAATGTCAACTGCTTTATAAAACATTCGACTTTTTAGCTTGAATTTGTGGAAATTTTGATAAAAATTCATCTACTTGGGTAGAAAATTAATCTTGTTTGTAGAAAATTGATGCATTTTTTCAAAATTCATCTAATTGGGTAAATAATTAATTTTTGTTTGTTTAAATTCATTATTTTGGTGGAGGATTCAACTATTTTGTTAAAAATTCTCCTTTATGAGTTGAATTCAACTGGTTGAAAATTTGTTTTTCCATTTTAATGTAAACTTTTTTCTAAAATATTCGACTACTTAGCTTGAACTTGTTGAACTTTTGTTGAAAATCCATCTACTTGAGGAAAAATTAATTTTTTATGTAGAAATTTCATATATTTGGTTGAGGATTCCAATATTTTGTTAAAATTCGATGTATTTTGTTGAAAATTAGTCTTTTTGTAGATAAACAATCTTCTGTGTTGAAAATTCAACTGTTTGGTAAAAAATTCGACTGTTTTGTTGAAAGTTTAATTATTCTACTTTATACTCAACTCCATCTTGAAAATTATCTTTATAATTATAAATTTCATTATTAGTTTGAAAATTGAACAATTTTATTAAAAATTCATCCTTTCTGGTTGAAAATTCAACTGTGTTGTTGAAAATTTTGTCTTTGAGGGTTGAAAATTCAAATAATTTCGTAGAAAATCTACTTTTTGTTTAAAACTCATATCTTAGTGTTGAAAATTCTACTGAAATCTTTTTTGGATAAAAATTCAACTATTTTATGTTGTTAAATTTTTGGTCTTTTTGATTTAAAAGTTCATCTATCTTGATAGAAATTGGATCTTTCTCAGAGAAAAATGCAATTGTTTGGTTGAAAATTTAACCATTTTGCTGAAAAGTGATCCTTTTTGTTTGATAATTCATCTGTTTTGTTAAAAGTTCGTCTTGTTGGGTTGAATCCAATTTTCATGAAAAATTTACTTCTTGTTCAAAACTTATATTTTGATACTGAAAAGTCAAACTGAAATCTTTTTTGCATGAAAATTCAACTT
>JAABKJ010013758.1:0-10243 GCA_011634705.1 Andricus grossulariae
CGCGACTGCTTATTAATTATTGTAACCATATTGAGCAGAAACCCTTGGTACAGGGGCCCTCTATCCGCAACCCGAGGTCGCGTTCGGTGGCTTTGTCATAGGCCCTTCGGTTTGATTCCTAAGGAATCAAAACCGAACCGAAGCGCTGCGGACAGGATATATATATATATATATATATATAATTTAAAAGACATGTTAAACAACCACCGCATGATCCCACAGGGACCAACAGCAATATATGGCCTATGGTAAAGTCACCAGACGCGTCTTCAAGTTGCGAATAGAGGGTCCCTATACCAAGGGTTTCTGCTGAATATGGTTACAATAATTATCAAGCAGTCGCAGACAATTTTCCAGGGATGGTCCGGAAGGAACAACCCCCAAGCGGAGGCGTTACAACCGTACCAAAAGCTGAGTTGCACCTGGGTGAGGTGTCTTAAACTGTGACTCTGTGATATCGAGCGACTTCTTAGAGTATACAGTCTTATCCTTGCATGCGGGACTCTATAAGGATTGACGAACCCTTTTCCCTAACTGCTCGTGAGAACAACAATTATACCAATGATACCAAAACATTAAAAAGTTGTAAATGCGGTTCAAAACGATCGAACGCGCAGAGCACCCGACAGTGGGTCGGCAAACAGTGCCGATCACCCTTGAGTTCGAGGTGCTGAAAATAATTCAGATGCAAATAAGACGAGGAAACAATAAAACGCTCACTTTGAGTGGACGAATCGACTCAAGGATGACTTGCTCGACTGATACGATGCCACCATTATCCCTGTTAGAGGAGGACTTATAACGTGTATGAACACTCTGTGGTGCAATATACACCCAGACTTCAGCGCGTTTCGATCAGTATTTGCGAAATCAAGCTGATTACCTCTCGAAAACTGGATATATACGCAAATCGCTTTCCCAACCGCTGTATGAACAAGCCGCAGACGAAGAGGAGGAAGGGACATTAAGACCAACCGCGGAAAGCAGGCACCTCCCGAGAGGTTATAGCGATTGCAGGACAAGGAGGAACAGTGACATGCAGGTTCCTCCAAAGCCCCAAGATGTGGCTGAAATGGATGAACAAGATTGGATGTGAAGGATAGAATGCGTCCCGTGTTCAGTGTGTGATTGACTACATAACATCTGGTAGACTGTTTACGGAAAGGGTTCGAAAGTTCGCCCAAGAACTGTGGATCTACCATCGCACACTGAACAAGTCAAAGCTGCTGACAATCAAGTAGCATATTGTTGAAAAAATACGGGTGTTATCTGACGCAAGGAGGAGAATACATTAGAAGGCGAGATGGGTCAGGGAGAATTAACAGTCCAATTCACGCGGGAACGACGTACCTCTACGTACATAATGCGGCCCTAAGAGTGCTTTATTACCATTTCTGTCGCTCTTACGGCGTTGGACGCGACCCTGCCCTGCCGAACGCTCCGACAGAGATAGAGTCAATTGTCCAAAACGAGAAGTGCCAAATTTTCTGGAACTATGATTTTCGGACAGCAGTCTCCATTTTCACACTAGGGGCCTGACATCGTTCTCCAAGACTTCGAGAAACGAACTATATTCGTGATCGAATTCTCGGTTTCGGCAAACTACAACATCACTGCCAAGGAGAAGGAAAAAGAGACGAAAAAGAGGTGTGAAGTCCTTAAAGGGGAGCTACAACGACTGTACCCAAAATATTCGGTAAAAGTAATTGTTCTTGTGTCGTTGTGATTTCGCTGTGCCCGTGTCCATCCATCTCACGGTCGTAAGACGTAGACATAGGTGTCATTGACCCCGGTTCTACGGGGAGCCTGTGTCATTTAATAACTGCTTTTTTTAAGCGTGTAGCTTTATTTCCGATTAAATTGTGTTTCAAATTTAGTACCGCTCGCAATAGTCTTTGAAATCTAGTGTACGCTCAAAAATTGATTGGTAAACCTCTCGTTTTCAATTGAAATCTCGTTGAACTAGAATTTAAAGCGCTTTTACTTTGAATTCGTTATGAATACAGTATTTTCATTTCTAGATGTTGGATACGGAGACAATCGGCGAGTACGTGTCTGAAATAGAAAAAGAAAAGGAAATTGAGGCGGAAAAGAAGAAACAAAAAAAGTGATGATTTTGATTATTTGTAATACAATCATACATATTTTTAAAACTCCTAATAAAACAAATATACTGATTTAAGAAAACTGCAAGACTTAATTGATTTATTTATAAATGTATTTTCCTTGTATTATTTATTGTAGCATTTAATACAGGGGACGTTTTTATAAGTTAAAGGCCTGATTAAACAGTACCAATTTTGTAAAATCATTAAATGTTTATTTGTCGAAAATATTTATATTTTCGAAATAATTTGTTTGAAACAGCCCTTTTTTACGGTGGCACATTTCTTCTTTATACGCCAAATGACGTGACGGACTTGAGTACCGGTCCCAGAGTAGACAGGTAAACACGTTTGCTGTTTTGGGCTTAAAACTATTTAAAGAATGAAGATATAACTTAAACGGGACTCAGGTTTTTTTTTAATATTACAAAAACTTATAGTATCATTCTCACAAACACGTAAAATAGACATAGAAGAAATATTGCTGATGCTCAGATGAGTAACAAGAATATTTATTAAAGAATTAAAGGGTGCAATTTGTGTAGGTATTATAGGGAGCGTCCATTAATTACGTGAGGATTATTTTTGAAATTTCAGATCCCCCTCCCCCTTCGTTAGACTTTCTATAATAAGTGTATTTAACTTTTACATGAGCGTAAGATTTCGCTGCCCCCCCCCCCAGCCTTACGTAAATCCTGGACTCTCCCTTATAAGAATACTAAACAACATATTATAGAGGCAAATTTGGTATCTGTTGTTAAGTATATGCTTGAGATAATTGTATTATAAATAAATCTAGTAATCTAAAATCCAGGGAAGTTTTCAGATGAAAGAGCTCTTCCTCTATGATTGAACACTTGAAACGATGGTAAATTGCGGATGGTTTCCCATGATTTGTTTTCTAAGTCCACCACTGCTCGGATTTCTTTAAAATCTCCAGCAATGTACATCACACCGTACATAACGACAAGAAGACCAGCGATTCCTTGAATTATAATCTGGAAAATAATATTAATATTTAAAAAATTTAAATATGAAACGAAATTAACGCTAGATAAAAGTTGCTCCTAATGTGTAATATTTTGTATCCTTATACTTTTATTTGTAATAATAATAATAAAATAAAATAATTATACCTTATTCAGGGTGGTCACTAAAATCGGAGAAAATAATTGATAAAATAGATTGATACATAAAGTCCCACTACGGCAATAATTTTAGACGGGGCACCTCGTGAAGCATGAATACTTTTCCTGGCATGCATTATTTCAATTACGAAAAATCGAAATCCCACGTAGAATTAAGTTTGATTCACACACCGACATGTGTCTACCCAAATTATACGGCATAAGTTTTCAGACAAGGCAAACGACATTTTAAAAAGTCAAAAAGTTAGTTTAAAAAAAGCGAGCAGAAGTGAAAAATTGGCTAGCAGGAAGGCTGGAAATAAGATTCAATATTGTACATTTAAAAAATGTTGACATTACGAATTAAACCATTAAAAATGTAGAGGCTTCATATTCAAAACTGTCAAATTCAAGTCTTGAACATTACTCCGCAGCTTTTTCGTGTTTGTAGAATGAAATTATTCTGTTGCTTCCTTGTGTTTTTAAGTTGTCTTCTGGGGAGACTATTGCTGGTGAAGAAAATCATGAATATTTTAGGAAAGCTATTTTTTGAATATTTAGTTGCACGTAACGTGTACATCAACATGGCATAGTCAGTCGGTCACCTGTACCGGGCGGGGTCAATTGACCCCTTTCGATTGTTAAAGTGGTAAATCTTCGCAGTGGTTGCTCGCAGAGAAATGGCGTTTTGAGACTTTTAATTATTTATAAATAGGAGTATTTGACAATTTTTTCGGAAATATTGGATGCGCATTTTAAAAAAAATCGAGTTTTTATAGTCTGTTACCGACAGGGGTCAATTGACCCCTATAGCGTTTTGGCTGGTATTTCATTACTTTGTTCCACTTCTGCGCAGCAGGTCTGATTTATATCACTTCTATCGCACTAGTAATCTTCACCATAAGCCAAATTGAAAATTAAAAATGCTTATAATTATATTTAAAACACAATTCTTATATTCACAAAGGGCTTAACCGATTAAAGCATATATGGAAAAACCCAATGTTGATCACATCATATTTGATTGGAGTCAATTTTCATTCACGATTAAAATTCAAATTATGCAAATGCGTTAGTAATCGTCAGGCTTCTATCCAAGTATTAACACGAGAAAAGTATACTAATTTGATAAAAGGATATTTAAACTTACCTAAAATCATATTTTTTATCACACGCGGCAAGAGCGAGGTCTTGTTATACAAAAAATATTGGGCCATCTGACGATAACTAATGCAGTGTCGATTACCAGTGCATGTATCTTATAACGTGTGTGTGATATTTTTAATCCTGAGCACTATTACTGCTCTTCTATTCAACAGGAAATAGATGATATACTGCCTGCTGGAGTTTGCATTTATGGTCATTTCTTATTCTACTCTTTTGCATTTTAACTTCTTTGTTGTACTTTTTCGGGACTCACTACTCTCCTCCAGTTATATTAACGATGTAATCTGAATATAGAATACTTCTATCATTCACTTTTGACAGTAGAAACTGCTTAAAATCATTATTTGATATCCAACGGAGGTAGGGGTCAATTGACCCCTCGTGGTAAACAAAGGTGGCAGAAAATCCCGGTACTTCTAGTGTTAATCCTAAAATGATTTCAGTCTGTAAATGAATACATTTTAAATCTGTTGAAGATCGTAGAAAGTAATGGCAAGTTAATCCTGTTTAATGCTGTGAGATGAGGATGAATTTCAAAGTAAATTTAATTCCTTCCGTAAAGTATAATTGACAACCTTTCAATCCAGAACAATTCTATTTGACTCAAAGTGCATTCAAGTCAATCTCAAACACGGTCGTAAACACAGGTCCGGGGGCTCTCGTGGTGGGGGAAGTTCCCCTATTGAAACTACCGATTATTCTACAAAGTTGCCACTTCCGGTAGTGGCGTAATATTAGAGTATAGAAAGTGGCGGTTTAATTTTAAACTTTAATTTCAAGAAATCAATTTAATCCAGATGTATTAATCAATTTGAATAATATGGATGCATTTTTTAATTAATTGCAATAATAAACACATATTGATGCTAAAAATTATATGATTCAAAGTAAATTGTATCAAACTGATTTTTGAAAATATTTAAAAAATGCAACGAGTTGCGTTAACACACATTTTTAATGTCGGTTTGGCATTATTTCGTAAGCGAGGGTATTGTAATGGAGCACGATGAATAATCCGCCCTTCGCTATCACAATTTACACTCTCTCTGATAATATCGTTCTGCGGAAAATGAAATTCGCAAATACATGCCTTTGAATGCCTTTGAACGAAAAAAATTCACGCCGGGGACACACTTGAGAAATTGATCGCTTGCCTTTAAATTTTGAACTATTTGTTTTGCACTTTCGTACTTCACAAACACACGGCATTTTTGCATTTCTTTTATTTAAATATTACAGATATTACATATCGATCACTTCACGATTCGTTTCGTTGAGATCAGTTGAGACTTTGAGGTTAGAAAACGTGTTTACCTTTTCAAATCCTTCACTACTGGACACATACGCCACTACACCAGTGGTCAGTGTGGGGAACTTTCTAGCTTACGTTAGGGAACTTCCCCCACGACGAGAGCCCCCGGACCTGTGTACACGACCGTGATCCTAAACAATTCCTCAGACGACCAAATTCACAACACTGTGAAATCTGACGAATGTCGTTTTTTGCTATATTTGAAATCATTTTAATCCATTTGCATTCACATCTTACCGGGCTAGGTGCTAGAACACCTGGCCCCACGACCCCGCAAAATATGTCGAAAAACTAACGAAATTTAATCATTATAAGAAAGCTCACATTATTTGTGTAATTAATACCTACAATAACATTTCCGAAATAACCGTTCAGCCGGCCCAGTGCCGGAACCTGGCCAGTCATCCACCCCTCGCTACATGTCGAAAAACTAAAGAAGTTTAAGCATTTTAGGAAACCTTAAATTTACAGGTCAGCCCGCCCAGTGCACAGGAGGATGGGAGACCACCAAAAGTGGCCAAAATCCAACATTTCGTTGGATTTATATGAAACTTGGTATAACGGGGGTTTTGAGGTCACAGATTTGTATAAAAATTAGTGCAAGCAGGTTTTCGAGGTCACTGAGTTAGAATTCGGCGTAAAAAGTTATGAATTCTAAATGGCAGATCCAATATGGCGCCTTAAAGGACCCCGCACCAAATACATGGTAAAATAGGTCTGGGTGGAATTTTCAAAGTTTTATATTTCTTAGTTTATGCTCTCCTGATCAAAAAATCCTTATAGCAGAAACACAAATTATGAATAGTTTTTGCGCTACGGCGATTTAAAAGTCAGATTTGGGTACATATTTTTACCTGTGGTGTGGAACATATCACAGACATTTTTCCACCTTTTGCATTGCTCTAGTGTAAGTTTATGCAAAAAAATAATTGCACAGGCGAACAATGCAATGTAATCGCATTGGAAGTGATAAGCGCAAAGCGTTCGGTTGATGCGCTAAGCGTTTAGGCAACGAGCACAGCGTTCATATAATTGAATGTTATCGAGCTTCAAACGCGAAATTCGATTTCTATTATGAAGATGCGTTTTGTTGCTACATTCGTTTGAAACATTGCATCCTAAGTTCGTCGGAAAGCGCTTAAGTTGAATGGCCAGACAAAAGAATCGATACCTAGCGTTGCAATTTGGCATTGATCAACTAGTTTATGTCCAAAACTCTAAAGCACCTTTTACAGAATTCTCCTTTTGTGCCAACGCTTCCATCCCACCTTCAACGCTAAGCATTTAATAAAAGCACTCATACAAAAAAATAAACTCCCAGCGTTGCTGTTTGGCTTTGATTCGCCAGTCTTATTCAAGTAGTCTAAAACACCTTATAAGAAATGCTTATCTCGTTCTAACGGCCCGACTTTACCTTCAACGCTAAGCGTTTAAGAAAGCATCCAGACAACAAAATCAACTCATCAAGCTCTTTAGCAATCACCCCAGGTGGTATTTATTTACGATTGAGAAAACAGCACAGCTGGGGGTTGATTTTGTGATCAACGTACATACTTACCTATTACGCTTAGCGTTGAAGTTCAAGTCGGAGCGTTGAAACGAGATAAGCATTCCTTATAAAGTGTTTTAGACTACTTGACTTAAACTGGCGAATCAAAGCCAAACAGCAACCCTGGTAGTTTATTATGTTGTCTGAGTGCTTTTCCTTAACGCTTAGCGTTGAAGGTAGGGTGGAAGCGTTGGCACGAAAAGAGAATTCTGTAAAAGGTACTTTAGAGTGCTTCACATAAACTGGTTGATCAGTGTCCCATTTCAACGCTGGGTGTCGATTCTTTTATCTGGCCATTCAACTTAAGCGCTTTGCGACGAACTTAGGATCGAATCTTTCAATAGCAAGTAGCGTGTATCATGCGTTTGTGAATTAGCTATTTGTATCGCCGATTCAGACAACCAAACGCCTCTTGATAATAGAAATCGAATTTCGCGCTTGAAGTTCTATAACATGCAATTATAGAACGCTTTGCGCGTTTCCTAAGCGCTTAGCGCATCGCCCGAACGCTTAGCGCTTATCACTTCTAACTCGATTACATCGTATTGTTCGTCCGTGCAATTCTTGTTTTACATAAACTTGCACGAGAGCAATGCAAAGGGTGGAAAAAAAGTCTGTGATATATTCCACTCCACAGATAAAAATATGTACCAAAATCTGACTTTTAAATCGTCGTAGCGCAAAAACTGTTCATAATTTGAGTTTTTGCCGTGAGGATTTTTGGATCAGGAGAGCATAAACTAAAAAATATCAAAAACTTTGAAAATTCCACCGGGACCTTTTTTACCATGTATTTGGTGCGGGTTCCTTTCTTAATTTTAACATGTTTGTATGAAACAGTTACATTAGGGTTTTTGAGGTCGCTGATTTAGAACTTGACGTCAAAATTTATACATTCGTAATGGCTGATACAATATGGCACCTAAAATTGTTTAATTTTCACATATTTGTATGAAACTTAGTGCAAGGGGGTTTTCGAGGAACAGTGCCCTCCCACCTATCGCACTCCCGCAATCGCGAATTCTTTGTTTTCGGCTTTTTGTATCAATCAACAAGCCACGATATAGACACAATAGTATAGTTAAAAGTCATAAATTCCATATTGGTTCCACAATTTGCAGGTAATCCTCTTCCTCCAAATAGAATTCCAAATATTTCCAGCCTTGACAAGGTTCTTGCAGTAAATCCAAAGCGATCAGTTTCCGCAATCGAAGAGCGAAAAATTTCAATCCCACGAAAGCGTTGCCCTCACTCCTTAACAGTCCTGCCATATGGAGGGAAGGGAGGGGAATCACTCGCGCAGTAAGGCGCCACAAATTTAAAACCATACATATTAATATGCCAACTACAAGCTCATATACACATATTTAATCACTAAGGCAACAAAAGAAAACTAATTTAAATTAAACGACTATGTTTCCCTGATGGGAAAAGCGACCTAGCACGATCACGTATTCCTCCGAGGGACTGAAAATGATATCATTTATATCCACCTCACCGGGGAGAACACCCGAGCTGACACGCTCAAAGTACCTGTGCAGCGCGGGTCTTCCCTCAGCCGGAATGGGGCACTGTTTTAGAAGGGTAAAATCTTTGCACTGCCCTCCATATTCACAACCCGCCGGCAGATTCTATCAATTATCCCCTTCTCTCTCTCTCTCTCTCTCTCCAAATTACCCACCCACGGTTCAATCAGGTCAATCCGGTCAACGCAGTAAGCATCCTTGACCAGAATTAGCGAACCTCTACCCCTGCCGACCACTCTATCGTATCTAAAAGTTATATATCCCTTGATTTCAACAGTCTGTTCCCGAGTAAGCCATGTTTCCGATATACAGAGAACATCGAGGTCGTATTGGAAACGCAAACTTAATTAGTTTGCGTTTCGCCTCCAAATCGATGCAAATAAGTTGCTACCAACTGTAATATTGAAGTGAATGAATGGGTGATTGGCATAGCGACAAAGAGCTGCAAACTAAAGAGAAAATATATTACGGCAATCAACACATCGAGGGGCGGGATACCTAGGCATACATCAACATACAAATAAAAATCAATACTAAGTTTAGAATAAGGTATAAAGAACCATCCTTAAAACTAAAAACTAAAAGCAAAATGAAGCAGTTGAAACAATATGCAAAACCAAGCTATTATATAATTAAATTATTCATGAGTTCAAAGAATCACTACGCTTACAAGCCATCATATTGAGATTTAATATGTATGTTACCTCCTATTATATCTAGCCAAAGCGAACTAGAAACATTAGCTATACAACTAATTAGAATCATTATAAGCTGGCCTTAAACCAAAATAAGAATAAAATTGAACAACAAACGAAAACAGTAATAAGTCAGCAACATTAGACGGAGACCCAATCAAATTAAGAAATCACTATACATGTAGTAAAAAGACATAGAAATAGTTAGCAATAGTGCGCTAGGATACAATCTATATTAAAAATCCCTTCAAAGACTCACATAAAAATTTAATGGATTAAATTAAAATTAGTCTACCCCGATAAAATTGAATTCCAGTATTTACACCTGAGAATAACCAAAATTCAAAGGCTCCGGGAGGCTAGTGAAATGACGAGCCAGGCTAAAAAAATTTGGACCTGGCACTAACCCATAAAAATTTAATTCGAGTATTAGAGAGGTCGAATTACTACTATTATTGTTAATAATAATTACAAACTTTTGAAATTCAACCATGTTTCGTAGTTTGGGGGAGAGGGGATTATAATCTCTCTCTGCCAGAAATTAAACTACGTTAAAACACTTTATCCTCAATTCGGCTGAAAATTCAAAAATTTAAATATCTGACTTTTACTGGTGACCTTCTCAACCAATTGCGAATATCGGTTTTCTCCCCCCCCCCCGTAACAGAAGTTTTTGTGAGACTGGCGTTACAACAAGATTATACCTTACACCTATATACCTATCTACCCTATACCTATATACCCATCCACACATTACTACTA
>JAABKJ010013759.1:0-10243 GCA_011634705.1 Andricus grossulariae
CACAGAGAATTTCAATTACCCTACATTTCAGAGTATATCAAAGAAACCGCCACTAAATTCTACGATTCTACATCATTGTCACCTTTTGAACATATCTCCTCTCTAGGAAAATATCATGTTGATCCGCTTCGCAAGCACGCGATGCCAAAAGACTTCCTCATGAGATAAATCAACCAACGACTTTCATTTTTCGACCCCTCTACCCCCTTCCCACTCTTCTTCACTACTTTTCTTTCACACAATAAATCATCAGAATTTGTGGTTTTTTCCCGCCTGCGGGCTTTTTTCACACATATAACAAACGTCACTTTAAATCACATCCTATTTTTTTTTTAAACTTATTAGTTCAATACGCGTAGCAAGGAAAAAACTTATATGTTGATAATTTTTTTGTTCTCCATCTTCCACTGTAATTTATGATAGAAACGGCATATTTTCATGATTTTTTTTTTAATTCAGGTAATGCAAGTGACATAGGCATATAAAATTACGCATCTGCCTGTCACAGCTGAGTAGGACCACGAGAATGTTAAACTGAAAATCGATTTTTCTATCCGTTTTTTATGTCTCGGTCAAGTATTGACCGAATTGCATAAAAAATTTCAAAATCAATTAAAAACCTCCGATATTTATGAAACCTTGTATATCGATGCATTTTTATGTGCTGAAAAGTACTGATAGGATTCATTTTCTAGTTCAAATCTAAAAAAAACTACTAAAATGAATGCAGAATGAGGCGTTACAAGGTCCAGAAAGTAGCTTGTTTGTTAAAGGCGCGAGATTAGAGAAGGTATAGTCGAAAGTGAAAAAACACCCTTACCCCATTTCCAGTAGTCCGTTTGAACCTGAAGGGCAGAAGAAGAGATATTCTACGGGGTAGAATTCATCTTGGAGTAGCGATATTGGCAAAAGGGTAGAGGTAAGTGCAAAGATACCCCTACTCCATTTCCAGTGCCACCCAGAAGGTTAGAAAGGGAGGCATGTAAGGGGAAGAAGCCCCAGGTGGTTCTTCCTTGTGACACAAGTTTAATAATGTCTTTAGAGAAAATGAAAACATATATACGTGAATTGGAGAATATAAAAGGTCTAGGCTAATCTTTCGAACAATTCGTAGGGGCGTACGGACTTACGAAAGTTATAAAATTCCTTAACACATTTAACTGAAATATATGCAACTAAAATTGAAAGGTATGAAGTAAGAAAATTATTACAAAAAACAGTTGAATACATCAGTGAAAAAAGTGAATTTAAAGTACAAAACAAGAGTGTTGAGTATATCATATATTTATTTTGGATTACTTCCAAAAAGATTTCAGACACCTTAAATTTCCGGTAATTTTCGGTTATTTGTAAACTTACAGCAAACTACTAAGATTTCCAAAATAGCTCGTTATCCTGTAGTGTGTAACAGGTGCTTAAACTAGGCATCAGTTGTAATAACTATTGTTCAGTTTACAGTATTTGCTATCGGCTCATCTTCGAGTCGCCTCTGGCTCCTGCAGTGAACTTCGTACACATGTGTACACACCAACTTTCCGCACTTGTAGCACAGTATACTATTATTATTAGATTTTACTATTCAATGGAAAACATAAATACTTTGATATACTTAACAAAATTTTTTTATACTTTAGAGTTACTTTTATCCCTAACGTGTTGCACTGTTGTTTTTTTAATAATATTTATTCGAAGCAAATTAGTGCTTCATGAATTAAACTATAATTCATACAAATTTTAAGACTGTGTTTCGGATCTAAAAAATGTCAAATATATTTTCAAATGCGAATGAAAAGCATTACAAAAATGGTTTAATTGATTAATTTTCATTTTATAATGTTATTGAATTGATTTAACCGAAATTATAAGTTTCCCTTTGTGCCATAATATACTTTTACCTCAAATCAATATTTTCAGATTTGTCCCAAACGAATACTATTTTCAACATGCAAATGTTGTTGTCGAGAGAAAAAATTTCGACAATAACTTTGAAGTTAGATCAAGACATCTTGCCGATTGAATATATCAGAAGATTGAGAAATACTAAAGAGCCCATGAATGTCATTTTCATCTCTTGCGAAAGAGGCGTGAATAAAATGAAGGATTTACCAAAAGAACTGAGTCTCTATGGAACTCTGAATCTATTACTATTTGTGAAAAAATCAGAAACTCCTTTATTTGAATTTTGCATAAATCCGATTGGCAATCCATTGCTTCTAAGCGCAGGTGTTTCGTTTCTTTTAAAATACTGTGAAAACATTGCGATTCGAGAATGGCACGCTTTAAATAAAGATCAACTGGCAATTTACGAATCGACTACTTGGAAACCACCAACAAGACTTGCTATTATGTCGAAAAAATTACTTCGAACGGAACAATATATTCTGAATGGAAAAGTTTTGCGCATAGGACTTGTTTCGGTAATACCAGTATTTTTGTAAATTAGGGTAACGGTGGAACATTTTGGGAAAACATTTTTTGCTATGTGGATTGCTACAGAGTACACAGAATTGATTTAAAAACTTCAGGTTTATAAAGTATAAAAAAAACAGAGAGGTCCGATAGTTTAGACACTTTCACGCGCATTGATTTGATCGATGTAAAGTTGGAGCGTCTTCAATAGGCTTGTATGTGTTCTTCGTATGGATAGCTCTTTGTATTCTTTCATCCGTATGATACCTTAAGGTTATATGTACTGTAAAAATAATAAGGCTCTCAAATAAAAATTTATGTTTTCAATAATTCAAATCTGAAATTGTTTCTCTTGTTACTATTTTCAATTTTCAATTGTACAATTTGTAAATTTTGTTTGCAAATTTTCAAAATAATGTTTTAATGTTGAATATTTTATGACATTTTTTAAGGCTTTTGGATTAAAATTCACTGTTTTTTATTAATATTTAATATTTTCAATTCTCAAGTTTAACTTGGCCAAATTTCTGCTTCTGTCAGGATCTTGTAAAATATTCCCTGCCTTTTTTCAAGTACTGTAGATTTTGTTTTAAATTCCATACCTCTCTCACGTTTTCCAACTTTTCCAGGCTCTGTAGCAATCTACTCAATTTCTATGTAATAATGAAAACTCGAATATATATTTCTATATAATTATTAAAATGAGCATACGGGAAACGGGAGACTACCCTACAGTGTTTTACAGTAATCCCTTATTTAAAATACTAATGTATTACAAATATTGCTTTTAATGTAATTAACAATTAAGACTATAATACATACATACATATATATATATATAACAATAAGAATTTATTATTTCACTTATACTTGTGCCTAAAATTATTGATTATCTACTGTAGGATGGTCTTTACTATGCATTATTTTGAGGCATTCAAAATTTAGTTTTAAAATATTAAAGTAGTATGGTAATGAAATGTGTATATTTTTTAATAGAAATCCGAAAAATTTGATAAATATTTTGATGATTTATTTTTTGCCCTACAATATGCTGGTAATCTTACAACTAAAATGGTTAAAACCGCACAATATGATGGTATTGGTTCTATGAACGTAAGCACCAAGAAATGGTCAGGTCTTATGGGTCTAATTGAAAATCATGAGATTGATATTTTAGCACCCATTTATACACGAGATCCAAACATTTTGAATTCGGCTGATTTGACTCAAGTAATAAACAAATTCGATTTATGCCTCTATATAAGAAAGCCAACAGCTAGAGTTGGAATTTTGTGGTCTGGTTATTTCAAGGTACATAGAAGTATAATATTAAAACAAGGAATTTTGCATAAGACAGTTTACAGTATGATTATAACCACTGAAAAATTGTTTAAAAACAGTGATCATTATTATTAAACATCGATACTGAATAGTAGGGGCGTGCTAAAAGCTCGAAAACTCAGGCTGGGCCGGGCCGGGCTCTACTTTTTCGGGCCAGGCCGAGCCGGGCTTAAGAATATTTGAACTTTCGGAAACACAAAAATTTCGAGTTTCAGGTACTCGACCAGTTTCGGGTTATCAAAGGTTTCGAAGATTTCCAAATTTACGAGACTCCAAAACCAATTCTACTCCTTAAAGCAGTTCAGAATATTTGAGGATTTAACAATAATAATATCCATTCAAAATGTAAGAAAAATATTTATATTACGCTACCGAATGACCTCTCAGAAATTCCTTAACGAATGGGTGATACATATGTATATATCTTAAGAATTTAGCCATTACGTGAAACGAGAACGAATCGAAGGAAAATCGATGATTGCGTGCGTATTCATTAAAGAAAAAGAAGGCTTTAACGGGTTTGATGATGACAGAGACCCACTCGATACGAGGACGGATCTTGGGAGATCAGTCTGCGCTTGGTACCGGTCCCGAGAATAGATTTCGCCAGGACGGGCTCTTTATTCATTTAAACCACCTGCGATACGGTGACAGGTCAGTGCAGAAAGAAATTTTTGTTTTTAGAAATCGAAATTCATTTAAATTCAAGGTATTCTGTTAAATCAAGAAATTCTGTGAATTATAGACATTTTGTGAATTCCGGAAATTCTCTCAATTCAAGGAATTTCGTGAGTTTCGTAAATTTTTAAAATTCCGTAAATTCCTGGAATTTCATGAGCTCGTTGAATGCCAGGAATTCCGAGAATCCCTTAAATTTGGCGAGTGACATGAATGCCGTGCATTCCTTAAATTCTGTAAATTCCTTCAATTTCGTCAGTTCCCAGAATCCCTTAAATTCCTTGATTTCCGTGAATTCCTCGCATTCTGCAAATTCATTGAATTCCTTGAAGTTCTTTAATTCGGCGAATTTATTGAATTCCGTGAATTCATTGACTTCCTTGAATTAATTAAATTCCTTCAATTCCATGAATTCCAAGAATTCCAAGAATTCCTTGAATTCCGTGAATTCCCTGAATACTTTGAATTCCAGGAATTCCTCGGACTTTAAAATAATGTCAGGAATTCAGAGAATTTAGATGCATTCGAAGGATTTAGAGGAGGTGAAGGAATTGCGAAGAATTTAAGGCATTCAGATAAATGTGAAAATCAAATCACTTTTCGAATTTTCTGGCCGCTATTTTTATCAGACATTTTGAATATTTCAATTTGAATTTTGGGTGCAAGATTCCGCAATTTTTGGAGATTTCGAAACCACCCGGTCCAGCTCGAGCCCAGCTCCGCTCGACTCTAACTGTTCAAAGCTAAACTCGGCCCGGTCGAGCATTCCGCTTCGAGCTTCTTGCACACGCCTACTCAATAGTTTCTTCAAAAAACTCGTAGCACCTTTTTTCAAGAAATAATTAGTTAATATTTTTCTTCGTAATAAATATTAATTCAAGATTATTTTTAGGTATTTTCGTATAGAACATGGTGCACTTTAATTGGGTCTCTTGTAGTCACAGTGACTCTTCTTGCCTTCTTAAGACTAAAAGTTGAAAAGGACTCATACCATGGTGCCATTCATGAAAATTTTCTGCATGTTTGGGGATGCTACTTGCAACAAGGAATACCGGGTATGAAAAGATAGAGTATGAAGATGAATATAGGCATATGAAGGGCTCTTATGTATGGTTTGGAGTTACGCATAGGGATATATAGCCATATAAATTCCCGGCATTTTGGGACCAAAATGAACCCTCTTAGTTGACAAAAGAGTCACCGGGGCGTTTTTGAAATTGGATAAATAGATATTTATGGATGGATTAATACATAAAATGAAATATACCTACTTTCGGTTACTTTCTGGATATGATTATAGTCCCAATAAATTCAGTATAGGTACCAGTATCATTCCCCACTCAAACCCAAAAATAATCATTTTGACCTCAACTTGGAAAAACACGAATATCTCCTAGATTAGAACCGACCATAAGAGCCCTCTTCATGCGAACGCCCACAAATAATAATTAATCTGCGCTTAAGACATATTCTTTCCAATAAAATTGGCCTCAATGATTCTCTGCAGAATTTCCGACAGCTTTGACTCTGCGATTATTTTATTATTCAATTTCCCTTTTTGGATTCTTGGTCTGGGCGATTTACTCGGCATCTTTTGTAAGTAAACTAACTACACTTGAGGAAAATTTACCTTTCAAGTCATTTAAAGAATTTTTGAAGGATACATCATATAAGTTGGCATATCTTAGCTCTACTGATTACGAATATGATGCGCAAGTGAGTATAACTACTAATGCAAGAAAAGGAAAATAGTCGTAAATGTGTTTATAAAAAAAAATCGACTTTTAGGATCCAATCTCGAAAGCAATAAAAGAGAAGCTCATAAAGAGGAACCAAGCACCAAAAAATGGACAAGATGCTTTAAATTTGGTACACGCTTACGAATTTGTGTATGCGTGAAACACACGCACACACAAATTCGATTAATTCGATTGAGAAAAAATTACTTTGCCATTACTATTTGATATTTTCTACAATATACAAATACCTCTGTTTATCTTTTTAGATTTGCAGTGAAAAAGTAGCGCTTCTCACTATTGATATCTTTACATCCCAGCTGCCAGACGGTACAAAGATACCGTGCAATTTGATAAACATTCACGTTGAACAGCCCCTATATTTCTATATGGCCATGCCTAAAAATAGCCCATATAAAAATGCTATTAATTATTTGTAAGTACAATTTTTCATTTCAGTTCTCTCACGTATTTTCCCCTGTGTTCTTTTCTGGTGTCCTAACACTGCTCAGGTGTCAATCTTATTCCTTTAGTCTGTAAAAAAATCCTCTCTCAGTAGAGCTAGAGAAGATTTTAATACGCGATTTTCTGTGAAAAATCAATTGTTTACCAAAATAAAAAGTTACCTGGCTATTGAATGAAGTCTTGTAAATTTTGAAAAGTGGAAGAGATTTAATAGTTCAAATTGTCCAAATTTTCAGATTTTCTCTTAGAAATCGGACTTCTCAGATTGAAACTGAACTAAAAGTTTTGATTGAACTAAAAGTCATCATTTTCCCCCGCTGTGTGGCGTTCCAGATGCTAGCGTATTCCCCTTCATTGTTTAATGTTGCCCAACCATTCTTTAACGTTTGTGCTTGGTGTTTTTTCAAAATTAAATTAGTGGTTCATAAATTACAGAAAAGATACAATTGATAAGCTTTTCTAACATTTATTTTACATCTTAAATCTCTCAAAAATGTAAAAACTAATTACAGATTAATGATAATAAGATTAATTTATTTAATATCATATAAGATTTTACTATCTACAGTTTGAATTTAGTTGTTTTAATCCTATAATAACTTTTTTAGCATCATGAGACTTACTGATAGCGGCATATTGAAGCGAATTGGATCAGAGCTTGAAGATAGCGTCAGCGAAATTTCCTCAGTAGATGCAACTACTGAACAGAAATTTTACCCAGCTACTGTTTTGGATATAGCATCACTTTTGGCGATGATTTCTGGAAGCATAGTTTTGTCGATCCTCATACTATTTTTCGAAAAAGTTTATTTCACAGGTCATGAGAGAAAATCTATTAAAATTTCAAGACTTTCTCGACCAAGAGCCGCTCGAATTAGAAAAATAACTTAAGATATACAATATTACAACTAATACAGAAGTGAAAAAGTATTTTTAAATATATCTAGGGTATCCATTTCATTAACCTATGCTTGTACCTAGGTTTAAGCTTAGGTCTAAGTCTAGGACAGACCTGGTTTTTTCTTCTGGCCACTTGAACCTTCATTATTTTTCAACAAACTTAATTAATTAATTAAAGTGTTTACTACTCTTTACTTATTTTTTTTCCAACATGTTCTCGGATGAATCCAGTTTTTCATCATAGCCACAGACTAAGTCAAGTGACTGATGAGATGAGGATGTTATAGGTTAATTTGGTACGATGTCTGAAACCTTTTGCGATGATGTTGCAAGTACAAAATTAGGAGAATGGTGTAGTTTGGAGTTCGTCTTTTATCGCTGTTATCCTGGCACATTATCATTCATTTTTGAGTGAATGTCAGTCTAGTCATTTTTTGTGTCCAAATTTTCGGAATTTTATTTTTAAATCTGACTGAAATATAAATGTTTTCCACTATGTGGCATGGTCTTTCTTTAACATCCGTGCTCGGTATTTCTATAAAATGAGTGCCTCCTGAATTATAGATATGATAAAATTTATAAGATATTTAAAAATTCTGTTTGCATTTTAAAAATATCAAATGTTTCTTCGAATTACAGAATATTGATAATGAAATTAATTAATTTTGTGCCATAAAAGATTGTTACTTTAGTAACAATCTTTCATGTGCAGTTTCAACTTATTAATTGAATCCTATGATCACTGTTTTAGCATGACCAAACTCATAAATACGAATGCAGAATTAAAGAGTATTTTACGATTTCTAGAATATCCATTGCATGTATCGTCTTTCAAATACGGATGCAGAATATTCCACGTCGTTATATCTTATCGATGGTAATATATATCCCTTAATGATATTTTAATTTCTGTCATATGATATAAATAAACTAGGTGTACAGAGAAATCAATAATATAAATGCTAATTTTTGATAAAGATAAGATTTCAATTATAAAAAAAGAGAATTTTTCTCCCTTGGCCGTTCATTTTTACAAAGGCGCGAATATTACTACGTGTCACGTTATATTTTGAAGTAATACCTCCTGGACGAAATAAAGCGTGAAATAATAAATGAAGAATCATCCATGATCGATAGAATGCATACTTGTCTCTAAAAAAGACGAACACGCACACACGATGATTGGAAACATACCAGGAATACAAATTCCTGCTCAAGAAAATGCGATATAAATCGATTGATATAATCAAATTCTAATTTTTTTTTTCTTCAACTTCATACACTATTGAAGAATCTTATATGTTTAAATCTTTTTGTATACTCATAAAAGTTTGAGTTATTTCGTAATTTTCATTTGAAATTAATGAGATTTATTCCCTCACAAAATTATATGAAATACTTATTATGTATTCACATATTCCTAAAAACTTGTAATTATCCTTAGTAAATGTTAAATACAAATAATAAATTGTTATGTAAACAGACTGTTTTTAAAAAAAGTATCGAAATTGTACTCATGCCGTCATCAAAAATGTGGCCTAAGAGTTAAATAATATACAGAATAACCTTAATCATCAATAACATTTTTAGATCAAGTCCCTGATCTTGAATTAATTAAATTGATTGTATTTAATTAAATTCCATCCTGCCATTAATAAATTAACTTTGTTTGGAGGCTAGAATAATTGACATTTCTATACTGGAATTAGTTATTAGAATACGTATAACTAATTACTAAATGACTCAATTATTCATTACTTATTAAATACGTTTGTATCAATAAATGTATTCTTGAAATTATCGAGTCGATGAACTCAGCTATTTGAGTTTCGTAGATCACGAATTAATTCTTGTACAATCCTTTTCACTTATAACAAAACAGTTGCCTGGTGTAACTTCTAACTAACGCTTTTTGATGATAAGTCTGTGGGAATTTAACATGGGCCTGACAAAAATAAAAAATTTACCCCCGCCTTCCTTCTTAATGTTACGTAATGTGTGAAGGTTCTCTAGCGTGCTTTCCTTTATTTTCAATCTATTCCATTTTTATGTAAGGTCTCCTAATAAGTACGCAATTAACCTAAAGAAATTGAAAGCAGTTATAGCATTCATTATGAATTTTCATATTTTTTCGCTGTTTTAATTTCAATCATGCCATATTTTGATCTGTATCATATTATTTTGATGGATCATTTCCTTCTTCATTAAACACCGCTTCTGCGATCCTGGACAATTGACTTCATATTTCATTTTGTATTATTTAATTTATCCTTTACAATAATTACAACTCTTCACTAATTTTACTATACATTTCACAATCAGCGATCAGTGCTTGTAATTATATATTTTATTATGTATACTCTGTTCCTTAGGGGGCTAATGAGTCCTAGGGACTTTCTGGAAATAAATACAAATGACGTATTGGTACACGTAAGCGTTTTATTGCATTTCCCATTTAACCAAAAAACTTTCTCCTTTCAAAAGGTGTTAAGAGAGATTCAAATAAGAAGAACGAATGACATTAAAAGCACTAATTTTGTAAAGCTGCAGTTTCTTCAATTTAATATATATCTTTCGTTCATCCTTAACTTTAGCATAGGTGAGTATCCAAAAGAGACTTAATAACTTGGCACATATTATTTAAAATAAATATATACATATATATATGTATATGTATATGTATATGTATGTGTGTATATATATATATATATATG
>JAABKJ010013760.1:0-10243 GCA_011634705.1 Andricus grossulariae
GCGTAATAGCGAGTACACGAAGTGCGAAAACCTAGAGGAACCGAGCTTCAAGCGTCAGGTAAATGTGTCCGAGCGCGGAGCGCGAGCTGAATACATTATCGAGCGCGAGATGAATACCAAATCGAGCGCGAAGCGCGAGATCCAACAGTCCAAATATTTGGTTATAAATGCAACTGTTTGGTAAAAAACTAATTTTGTTTTAAATTCAACTATTTGGTTAAAAATTCCTCCTTTTTTGGTTGAAGACGATCTATTTGTTGAAAATTCAACTTTTCAGGCTGATAATAATTGAACTGTCTTCTCAAAAATGGTTATTTTTCTGTCTTGAAAATTCAACTGTTTTTAGCTGAAGTTTAATCTCTTTAATTTTAAAATTCGGCCATTTGGTTGAAAATTCTATTATTTTTATCAAAAATTTAACTCTTTTGTTGAACATTCATCTTTCTGGATAGAAAATTCGCCCTTATTGATGGAATATTTATCTTTTATGGTGGAAGTAATTTTTTTTGGTTGAAGTTTCACCTTTCTTGGTTGAAAATTAACTTTTTTGTTAAAAATGCAACTGTCTTATAAAAAATTCGAGCAAAAATACTTATAGTTTCGGTCGGGTGTTCGTCCGTCGTACTTTTACCCCTACCCGACTTTACACCCTACCCTAGCCGACTTTACCCCGTACCTTAACCGACTTTACCCCGTACCCTAGCCGACTTAAACCCGCACCCTTGCCGACATTACCCCGCGCCCTAGCCGACTTTATCCCGTACCCTAACTGACTTTACCCCGTACCTTAACCAACTTTACCCCCTACCCTAGCCGACAATGCTCCGTACCCTAGTCGACTTCACCCCGTACCCTAGCCGACTTTACCCCATACTTTAACCAACTTTACCCCCTACCCCAGCCGACTTTACCTCGTACCCTAGCCGACATTACCCCTTACTCTAGCCGATTTTACCCAGTACCCTAGACGACTTTACCCCGTACTTTAACCAACTTTACCCCCTACCCTAGCCGACTTTACCCTGTACCCTAGCCGACATTACTCCGTTCCCTAACCGACTTTACCCCGTACCCAAGCCGACTTTACCTCGTACCTTAACCAACTTTACGCCTTACCCTAGCCGACTTTACCCTGTACCCTAGCCGACTTTGCCCCCTACCCTAGCCGACATTACCCCCTACCTTAGCCGACTTTACCCCATACCCTAGCCGACTTTACCTCGTACCTTAAACAACGTTACCCCCTACCCTAGCCGACTTTACCTCGTACCTTAACCAACTTTACCCCCTACCCTAGCCGACTTTACCCTGTACCCTAGCCGACTTTACCCCCAACCTTAGCAGAAATTACCCCATACCCTAGCCGACTTTACCCCGTACCCTAGATGACTTTACCTCGTACCTTAAACAACTTTACCTCCTACACTAGCCGAATTTACCCCGTACCCTAGCCGACTTTACACCGTACCATAATCGACTTCACCCCGTATCCTGGCCGACCTTACCTCGTACACTAGCTAACTTTACTTGGTGCCCTAAAGGGGAAGGGTCTTAATAGGCTACGAAATTCTTTTTTGTAGATGTAAGGCGCTCACTTTGACTAATTTTTAATTTAACTATTTGGTTGAAGTTTGATCTGTTTTGTTTGAAAATTCGACTATTTGGTTGAAAATTCAACTATTTTGCTAAAACTTTAATTATTATTTTTTTAAATCGTCCCTTTTGCTTGAAAATCAACTATTTGGTTGCTGTAACTTCTGAGTTTGAAAGTCAACTGGTTTCTAAACTATTCGACTTTTTAAATTGAAAACTCAATTCTTTTTTTTTTAATTTGCCTTTGGGTTGAGAACTTAACTACTTTGTTGAAAATGCAATATTTTTCGGCTTGCAATCTTGTAAATGTAAAGCGTTTCATATTGAATGCAATATTGTATCTATGTTAATTTTATTCAAAAGAATTTATTCCCCTATTTTCCCTGTTTCGAGAGCATTTTGGGCTGTGAAGTCTGAATTATTAAAAAATGAATAATTTCATATGCAAATTATACAGTCTCAAATTTAAAGTCTTAATTGTTGAGTAATTTCAAGTTTAAAATATTCAAAATGAATGTTCCTGAGGTTCAACATTATTGCAAATTAAAAACTTCTTTCATTTGAAAATAATCCAACTTGATAAGTTTAACAGTTCAGAAAAAAATATTTTAAATCCAGATTCAGAATCCTTCCAGCTTAATGATTATTGTTAAGAAATATTCCTAAACAAATAAAGTTATTATTTCAGTCATTGAGTCTCTGATACTGCCTTTTTCATTATCTTTAAAAATTTGATGCGACTTTTTGTGGACTTTTTTCGAAATTCCAGGCTACGTTCTTTGAGACTTTATGCGACTTTTTTAAAGCCTTCTAGTCGATCCGAGCCCTGCCTTTGTGAAATCTTTGAAATCTTGTGAAATCTTTCAAATCTTGATTTCTGGAGTACACTCAAAAGTCGAGTGGTCAACCCTTCCTGTAAATAGAAACAGCGTTTAATTTCAAAGTAAACACTTACGATTTTTAGTGCAGACATGGTGAATCGCCCAA
Organism: Andricus grossulariae; assembly: GCA_011634705.1. Lineage (NCBI taxonomy): Eukaryota > Metazoa > Arthropoda > Insecta > Hymenoptera > Cynipidae > Andricus > Andricus grossulariae. Next base: position 2,581 of record JAABKJ010013760.1, read on the forward strand.
ACGGCCCAAAGTTGAACAGCGTAAACGTCTTCGCATTCCAAAAGTGGGAAGAATGGATGGAAGCTTCTGTAAGCGACCATTTCGCTCTGGGGAGTCTTCCAGTTGGTCACAGCCCGAGCCAATTGATCCAATAATTGAGTTTTCGACGGCTGTACTAACACATTCGACCAAAACTCTGTGCTATCACTAAGAAGATGGGCGGCTATTCCAGCTGCGAAGTAAGACACATCGATGTGCTCGGAATCCAAGAGAAAGGAGAGCATTGATATAAATCGTGCCTGCATCAGCTGTTGCCTCAAGTGCCCAACCTATGAATCAGTTGGTTACCTTGTAGCAACTTTCTATCTGATGATATATACCTTAAAACTTATACTTTCTCATCCCTCATAGATCAGGATCGAAATGTATATTTAAGGCGATTGAAAACTAAGTTATTTTTCAAATTAAAGATTTGTAACAAACCTCAGCAATGTTATTCAGAAGACCCAAAACTTTCGTTTCCACACTTGACTCCCCGTGGAAGGTATCCAGCACCTCGAGAAAGAGTTTCATTCCTCCTTCTTGCAAAAACACTTTGCAAGTTGTGGCGCTTTCGTCGGTTAGGTTCCAAAGGGCAGACAAAGTAAATTTCATTGTAATATCGACACATTTGGTTTCCACTTTCGACCGAACCATTGTCAAAAGTTTGGACATGTATTGCGGCTGAGCTCCCAACATAGACGTTTCAACTGTCGAGATTTTAGCCGCTAATATCGAACAAATGGCAACAGACATTCGATTCATTGAAGAATCATTAAATGCCGATAAATTGTTCATCACTAATCTAGCACACCTATAGAAAAAAGACAATCTTTGATTAACGGAAAATCTAACTAACGGAGAATTAACTGTGTGTTAGAATATATAAAAATACCTGTATTTGTCGAATGCAACATCCTGCAATATTCTATCGCTACAGAGAGTTAGAATAGTGTTCTTTTGCATTTGATAATGATTCGGATAAGATTCCATCGCGGTTAGCGTAACCTCGACTACTTGTTTTAGCACCGAAGGATGAATTTTATTTGCGAGTTCACCTTTAGTGAGATTGTAGAGACACGCAGTGCCGGCTATTTGTATCCGGAACTCCTGGGGATGAGCTTTCATTCCAGGAATGACTAACTTGATCATGTCAACCCTCACCTCTTCGGAACTTGACGTCAAGCGAAATAAATTGTAGAGGCATTTTTGAACGTAAATCGGCCTGCATGGATAACGTCTGAGGGCTTCGAGAATTTGTGATTCTGTCGCCGTCCCGCTTACCTAAAAGACAAAGAAAGCAACGTTTTTACTACTTAGAGTGGTCTAAATTGATACCGGTTGAAATTGATTTATTTTCCGGTAAAGGAAATTGCATATTTTTGTTATTGTAAATTAAAGTTTAGTTACTTCTTAAGAAGTGTTCAAGGAATAAATTCCACCTAATAATTTTGACCTTCCCCCCAACTCCCTTGTACTGTGCCCGGAAGATGCCCAAAAAATGCAAAGTAGCAGTTTTATGTCAGATTTATGCTAAAGACAGTGTGTAACTATTAAAACTATTAATATCGCTTGCTGCTTTTCATGGGCAAGATGGATAAAATTATAGTTTTTTTAAATTTCCTACACTATGTCGCTTATTAATAAGTATTTTCTTGTCTCAACAAAATTGATTTGAAAAAATAACTATTCATTACGCAATTGAAAAAAATGTTTAAATAAATGTTTGTTCAGACAATTAGGGTATAGGTTCTGAGAGAAATAAAATACTGAATAGTAAGCGACATGGTGTAAGAGATTCAAAGAACTATAATTTTCTCCACCATTTACACTTTTACAGGAAATATCACTCTTGGCATTCATTAGCTGCGCCATTCATTCCAGAAAACAGTATTTTTTCAAGATTTACAGGGGAACCATTGTTTAAACAAATGAAAATTGTTTAAATAATTGCACACTATCGTTCACATAAAATATCACTCTCAACATTCATTAAATGCGTCAATAATTTCAAAAAGTAGTAACTTTTCAATATTTACAAGACAAAAATTTTTTAAATAAATTTAAATTGCTTAAATAATTCCCAAATATCATTAAAAAATATATTACATTCAACAATCGTAAAATGTGTGATTAATTCCAGAAAATATTAACTTTTCACAATTTACAGGGAAAAACATTATTTAAACTAATGAAAATTGTTTGAATAATTTCCAAATATGTTGAACAAGAAATATTACTCATGAAATTGATGACCTGTATAATCGATTCCGAAAAATACTGTTGTTGAAAAAATTCACAAATGGTAACGTCTTTGGCACGAGTTTTATATACAATTGCAATTTTGTATTTTTGGAGCATTTTCCGGACACAATACAAGGGGGTTGGGAGGTTCAAAATTAAAAGTTATTGGGTGAAAATTATTCTTGGAACATTCTTTAAGAAGGGATTAAACTTTAATTCGCCAAGAGTTAATAACAAGTACAAATTGGAGGGGATGGATCACCAAAAATCGAAAGTAGATTTTTTGGACCACCCTTGTCTTTACCCCGTGTATTTTATTGTAACATTCATTACTTCAAGGTCAATTTTTTTGTCAAACTCACCATGAGATCAGGCCTGTAGTTTTTATTAAATGGATTTATTAGACTATCCTCGAAGCACGCGTCGGAATGCACAAGTCCTAAGAATCTCAACTTCGGATGCGCTCTAATAAACCTTCTCAGGTCTTTCGGGTCAATTTCATCCTTCCCTACAAAATTAAATTAAAATTCAAAATAAGAGGTTAGAATGTTTTTCGAAAAATAACATTAATTTGAGGGAGATTAAATTAAATCGAGGGGAAGATCACTCTTTAAATCTGGTGTACAAATATTCGTGAAATCATTAAAATCTTTGCTTTTTTTTGTGAAATCTTTTCAATCATTGTGAAATAATTTAAATGCTTTAAAATCTGTGAAATCTTTGAAACTTTCACAATGAAACACAATAAATTACCATAAGGTACAGCAATGTGAAAATTTTGATATTTTGTACAAAGTAATTACTTGTAGTTTTTTGTAAGTGTCCGAATTCTAGCAAAAACCTGTGGTTTATAGTAGAATTATTTTTGCAATTTCCTACAACTTTTAACGCTTTTTTTAAAATTTAATAGCAAATTATATAAGCAATTTTACTAGATACTACAAGCTTTTGCTCGAACTCCGATTGTAAAAATACGAGGTCTGTCCGGAAAGTATCCGACCTTGTAGTGTACCAGTAGTAAGAGTCAATTCTGGTCAATGGCGATGATATTCCCTTCAAAGTACTCCCCTTTGAAAGCCATAACCTTCTTCCAGCGATCCTCCCGCTTTCGGAAGCACTCCTTAAAATCACATTTCGGAATAGCCAATAGCTGCTTCTTCGCATTCAGTTTTATTTCCTATACGGCTTGAAATCGTTTTCCGTTTAGAGGATACTTCAATTTGGGAACCAGCCGGAAATCACAGGGAACTAGGTCAGGACTGTATGGGGGCTGCCGGAGATGTGTAAGGCCGTGTTTCACCAGAAATTGCTGAATAAGCTGCAATTGATGGATAGGTGCGTTGTCTTTGTGAAGGACCCAGTCGCCAATTTCCCGCAAATCAGACCGTTTCCTTCATACGGCATCATGTAATCGCTTCAGAACTTCTTGGTAATATTCTTCTTTTACCGTATGACACAACACCTTCCTGGCCGAAGAAAACAGTGAGCATTGGCTTGATGTTGCTCCGACTCTGACGCGCTTTCTTCGCTCTCGGGGATCCAGGTGTCTTCCTTTGCGATGATTGGCATTTGTCTCAGGGTTATAGCCATAAACTCATGACTCATTCCCAGTAATAACCTTTTTGAACATTTCCAGGTTGTTTCTGATTGATTATAAATAGTCCTGGGCGACTTCCACTCGATAATTCTTTTGTTCTTCTGTCCATTAATTAACACACGCACTCGTTCCGCATTTTGAGTGATGATCACTTTCCAATGAAGCACGACCACTTTTAAATCGCTCATACACTTTCCAAATCATAATGATGATTTCTGAATATGAATGGCCAAGTTTTTGGCAAAATTTAATGCACACTCTTTGTTCGATGCGTTTCGTCATCCTGATATGCGACGCGTACGTGGTCAGACTAAAGGTGTAGAGAGGTAGGTGTAGCTAGGTGTAGTGTAGGTAGGTTGCATCTACAATTTATTTCGCTTGACGTCATGTTCCGAAGAGGTGAGGGTTGACATGATCAAGTTAGTCATTCCTGGAATGAAAGCTCATCCCCAGGAGTTCCGAATACAAATAGTCGGCACTGCGTGTCTCTACAACCTCTACAACAACTGCGTACAATTGTCTACTAAAGATTCGCAGTTCCGTGTCACTTAATAGAGGTCCTCACAGAGGTCTCCCTGAATGGCAAATACCTGTTTTTGACAATGAGACAACTGGTTGCAAAGTTAGAGCACAAGTTCGGATATTTTCCGGACAGACCTGGTACATCTCTCGAAATCTTTGAAACCTTTCTTAAATTTTTGAGAAATCTTTTAAACATTTGAAATTTTTGTGAAATTGTGTGTACACTCAAAAGTCAACGAATTGACAAGTCTTACCTGATATATCTAAACTAGTAAGATGAGGCATGCAGTGAACTGCCTTTAAGAAATCTGTGATCTTGGACCTCACTGGCGCGAACATTTCGAAAACGTAGGAATCCCGATCGTCGGAAATGTCTAAATTTCTCAGTTCGTTCAGTTTAAGGAGCACTGAAATTACATTACCACAGGCGCTGATCTTTACATTGTACATAATGAGAGTTTTCAAACGATCCTTGCATTTTCTCAGAGGTGTTATATCGTCCACTTGAGTGCAGGAGATATCCAAACTTTCTAAAAGAGGCAAATCCTCAACAACTATGTCCAATCCGTGTCGATTGAACTCCGTCCCTGATACGTTTAAAGTCTGAAGTGCTCTCAGGTTACTCAACGCCACGAGTACACGATATCTACAAAGCAACTTGGAATTATTTCACTAAAAGGAAAGAGTAAAACGTCATTACTCAATAATTTAATAAGGTTTTATACCTCGAACAATCCATGAAGCTCCCCTTAGCCACACTTAAAGACCTAAGATTCTGTAAACTCCAAGTACCTAAACAAGCTATAAGATCATTGATCGAGATCTTTAAACCTTTAACTTCTAAGTCTATCACTTTATGTTCTCTTAACATTTTCAAACCCTTTACGGAAAGATTAGAGGCATTTTTTAGTTTTACATGCCTGAGCCTCGTCGTTTTCGCATCAAAGAGTGTAATAGTTAAATCTGATAAAACTTTTCTTTCGCAAAGACTGTACAATAATTGTTCTGAAATTTCTGCAGGCAGGAATGTGTCGGGATCTCGGAAACTGAGTCTCGTCGAGGGACCTGAGGTTACGTTGTTGCTCGAACTACTCGTTGGCATAAATCCTGCCTCGGGTTCTGTAAATATTCCAATAAAAATAACACGTTTAGTTAACGGCAGAGCTGCCACAGACTGATGTACTTGAAAAACGTGGAAAAAGGGACTAATTTAAGCTAAAAAGTGATTAAAAAGAACAATTGTTCACACAAAAAAAGGCCAGTAATGTCAATGGAGAATCGTATCTACTCAAAAATTAGATGAAATTCTACTGCTGAATTTGGGATTGAAAACCAAGATCACTATTGCTAGAATAAATTTTACAAGTATTGTTTAGACAAATTGTGATCCATTTGATTACAAGCTAAATGAATCTTTGACACTTAACTGCCATATTTATATATCGATGCTTTACAATAAGATCTAGAAAACCAGAAAATTATGAATTAAAATCATTTATATTTTAATACTGCAGACTTCACAGACTAAACTAAACTACTCTCAAAACAGGGTAAATAGGGTGATTTATCACAAGAATAGGAGATTGATAGGGGAATAAATTCTATTAAATAAAATTAATGAAGGTACCATATTGAATTAAATATGAAACGATTTAAATTCCTAACCTTTCAAGTAAAAATATTGCAATTTCAACAAAGTAGAAAGATTTTCAACAAAATAGTTCAATTTTCAAACAAAGAGATGAATTTTCAACTAAAGTGATGAATCTGTAACAACAAAAATGATTTTTTATCAAAATAGTTCAATTTTCCACCAATTAGTTGAATTTTCTACCAAAAAGATTAATTCTCGACGAAAAATGTAATGGTAGCAACCAAAAAAGAGGAATATTCATCAAGATAGTTGAATTCTCAATTAAAACAGATTATTAATTTTCAGCTAAACAGTTGCATTTTTAATTTCAAAAAAAGATGAAATTTACACCAAGAACACTAATTTTCAACCAAGAAGATAAATTTTCTATAAAAAAAAGATCAATTTTCAAAAAAATACATCAACTTTCAACCAAAAAGATAAATTTCTAACCTAGAAGATAAACTTTCTATCAAAAAAGACGAATCTTCGACCAAATAGTTGAAGTTTCTGCTAAAAAAATTAAATTTTCAATAAAAAATGGAATAGTTAAATTTTCATTTAAAAAAATTAAGTTTCTACAAAATACTTCAATATTCAACGAAAGCGATGAATTTTCAACTAAAATGATTAATCTTAAAAAAAATGAATTTTCAACAAAATAGTTGAATCCTTAACCAAAAGATATTATTAATGTTGTCAACAAAACAGTTGCATTTTTAAACAAAAAAGATGTAATAGTTATCAGAAAAGAGATACAATTTCAACAAGAAAGTTCATTTTCGACCAAAGAAGCTAAATTGTCAACTAACAAGATGAATTTTCAACCAAAAAAGATTCATTTTCTACCACAAGAGATAAATTTTCATCAAAGAATTGAGTTTTTAAGCTAAAAAGATGCATTTTTTCGAAAACATTTGACTTTTAATACCGAAAAGATGAATTTTCAACATTTAAAATTTGCTCACTTTAATTTAAGGAACATAACTAGGTAAAACCCATTTTTTTCGAAAATCATTTTTGTATTGCGGTTTCAAGGTTTCAACAAATATGTTAACGAAAAAATTCATTTTGCCAAAATACGTGGTTAAAGTTGAGGTGGTTTTTAAGAAATGAGTATGATAACTGGATAAAGCCCATTTTGTTGTTTCTTCCTCTTACTCAGAGAAAATATGAGGAGTATTAAACTTATCGTTTCTGTTTGGTATGATGTTTTTTAGAAGAAATTATTATCTTTAAACACTTTCAAAGTTTTGTTATAAATTTAAAACATGAGAAAATGTACTTTCAAATAATTGAAAATGACAACTAGGTAAAGCCCATTTTGTTTTTCCACCCTCTAACTCAGGGGTGACGATGATTAAATGTATAACTTCTATTTCGTGTGATTATAATAAAAAATCATTTTTAAACGCTTTTCAAGTTTTTCATCAATTTAAAACATTAAAAAATGTAAATTTAAATTTAAAGCTTTTTCGGGTTTCAATCGTGTGCCAAACTACGAAACTTGCCGACGTTTCGTAAACATTGCAGTTCACTTCTTCAGGGCTGACCTGAAACTGGAGTTTCAGCTTACGTTGTTCTTGTATAGATTCTCTACGATGCCTATGATTGGCCAGAGCGCTCCATGGTGGGAATTGCTCGAACTT
>JAABKJ010013761.1:0-10243 GCA_011634705.1 Andricus grossulariae
ATTATATATATATATTATATATATTATAATTATTTAATATAATATTTGTTTCAATATTTTTCAAAATTCCTGAATATCCACGTTTTCTTTAACTCGCGGCCACCCTTCATTTGTGAAGGTAACTTTAATTTTAATTAATTCACTTAAAATTAATTTGATGGAAACTTAATTGGGGGGGGGGGGTAATTTACCCCGTTTGTTGAGTCATCTTCAAGACACACGTTTATTAGCAGAAATCTGCGGAAGATAGATTTCAACCTTCGGCCTTCGCGAATCCATCCATCAAAGATTCAAAGGGGTCGAAAAGCAACCGGAAAAAGGCAGCATGGGAGCGAAAATCGAACACCATTAATTTTCCTAATGGATGGGAGTGTGTGCTTCTGCCTTCCTCCCATAGCATCCCACGCAACGTCATCGAGAGCGAGAGTTCTAACCGAGTGTGGGCTTACACGAGTGTATTATTGAATGTACATATATTGTAAAATCAATGAAAGAAAATTACAATGCAATTTATACACCAATTGTTAACAGAATGACGGAAACGTTCATTGCGCAGAAACTGACAAATTAATCAATGCCAAGAATCACTAGTTTGAGAAATTAAATCATTTTTTCGACTAGAATATTTCGTTACAAAATTATTAGATACTTTTTTGCGCTCTTCGTGAAGTTTAACTTCGTTGTTGAAAAATCGGAAAGAAATGTGACGGACATGTGCGAGTTTCCCACTCATGTACATCTTAATTTAAATGTACAGTGTCCATTAAATTTCAATTCAGGAAATGGTATATTTCACGTCTAATTTCACTTTAGTAACATTTTTTGGACTTTGTAGGTGAATTAATGGACGTGAAAGCTTTTTCATATGAGAAAATTAAATTGGTTTTTAGATTTGTGAGAATGCTGTGTTAAATTGAATTTTCAGCTGCAAAAGCTTGCAGAAAGATAAAAAGAAAACTTGCTGAGGGAGAGACGAAATGAAGGGATGAAAACACGAAAAGTGCGTGAACGCGTTTGTGGAAGTGGTGAGTAGGGAAAAAGTAGATTCTTAGATTAAAAATATTTGAAACATCACAAAATTTTGAAGTAGGTGAAAAGCCGTTCAAAAAGTGGTACTAATTATCACTGAGATCAAGACCATATTATACGAAAATTTCACGATACCGTACATCAGTCTTGCAATGTAAATTATTATAAAGAGTCACATGTAATCCTTCTAGCTTTGCATTATTTTGTAGAGGGTACAAAAAATGACGAAGCCGATCTGTATGAGTTTGACGAAAAGCTTTATGTATTTGCAAGTAATTCGAGGAGTAATTACTCGGATTTTGTATACAATAGATTTGAAGGTTCCAAAATATTGCACATGTGTATGCGACCGAAAGATATTGCATGAGGTTGCAAAGGATACCATAGGATTGCAAAATATTGCAAAACATTTTATAGAGATTGCATGGCCCTTATGGAAAAATATCACAGGAAAACGAAAATTCATAATCTCATATGAAAGTAGACGAAAATAGGGATTCTGTACTTATAAACATTAGACAGCAAAAATCTGTGAAATCCCTTGATACCTATGAAATCGCTTTAAATTTCATTAAAATTCATGAAAATTTTTAGGATTCTCTTGAAATCCCTTGATTCCTTCAGAAAAATTGAAAATCTATTAAAACATTTGAACTCTCTTGAAATCCTTAGAAATCCCTTGAAATCTTTTGAAGAATTTTTAATTCCTTCGAAATGCGTTGAAATTTCTTGGAATTTGTAAAATTCCATTATATATTTTAAATACTTGCAAGTCTTGTAAAATCCCTTCAATCTTGTGAAATTCTTTGAAATTCTTTGAAATCTTCGGAAATTCTACGAAATAATTCTTCATCCTTTGATTTTTTAAATCTCTTGAAATTCTGTGGATCCTTTTAGAATAACTTAAAATCTTCTGAAAAATTTTGAGTCCCTTATATCCATTGAAATTGTTTAAATCCGTGGAAATCTCTTAAAATAAAATGTAATTAATTCCTTAGAATTTTCTACAAGTTCGTTGAAATCTCTTAAAGTTTTTTGAAATCGTGAAAATCCATTAAATTAAGCAGAAATCATTTGAAAGAAGTCCTTCGGAATCCCTTTAAATTCTCGAAAATGGTAAGTAATATTCAAAATCCTCGGAAATCCCTTGAAAAATCCCATGCATGGGAACGTTTGTCAACCTCTTGAAACCAGATTTTCCTTTAAAATTAGTTAAAATTTTTCGAAATCAAACACGATCTTTTAAAAAGCATTATAGTTCGTGGAAGTCCCTCGAAATACGTCGAAGTCCCTTAAAGTATCCTGATATGTTTGGAAATATTTGAATTGACTTAAAAGTCCGTGAAATTATTATGAAGTATGAAAAAATTGCTTAAAATGATTAGGGATTCTCTGGAATAACTTAAAATTCCTTGGAATACGTTGAAATCTGTTGATGTATTTAAAATTTTTGAACTCTTTGGAATCCAGTAAAAGTCCTTGATATCTGCGAAATCCTGTGAAATCTCTTAATATTATTTTAAATACTACGTTAATTTAATAATTCATTTACTTGGTGTTTCCATATTTTTTTGCATGAATTCTTTCCATATTTTAGTATTATTTACTTCAGTACTGATTTTCTCATGATGATTATCTATCATTTTTCTAGAATCTCTTAAGTTATGCTTCTTTCAAAGGGGGAGATTACTAGTGATAGGATATGTTTGTATTGGATTGAATGAAATTGCATGAGATTCTATGGGATTGGATGTGATTGTAACTAGATGGGTAGGGAGAAAGTAGATTTTTAGTTCACAAATATTGTTGCAATGAAACTATTGACTTAAAAATAAGAACCAGAATTCAAAATATCAGATAATAGTGAAATTGATAAAAAGCCTTTCAAAAAATGATAATATTATTCACTGAGATCATGACCATATTATGCGATGATATAGCGGTGCTGCACATCTATCTTGTAATATCAATTATATAAACTCACATGTACTCCCTCTAATTTTGCATAATTTTTTAGAAGATACGCGCCTATTTTCTTCATTTTGAACATAAGAACGCAGACTCTTTTCATACGCCATATTCTCTTTCTTCTTTCTCTTCTTAATTCTTGTTCGCGTAATGAGATTTTCGTTCAAAAGCGCGTGCCCAGTGGAAGAAAGAGCAGAGAGATACAAGAAAGAGTTCGTAAGAGAGGTGCATAAGAAAAGAAAAACGGCGTAGTCGGTAATTCTGTGTCGGCTCGTTAACTAACATACGCCTGCTAATAAGTAATTAGGGGATGACTGCATGGTATGATTGCAAACGTAGGTAACCATGCGCGTGCGTGTATCACCCCTTTTAGAGTCTTGTTAGCGACACCCCTGGCGTTGGACGAGAGCCTCTTTCTCCTCTCTTTTGCCCTTCTCCTATCTACCCACGTAGGCCTCACACTATCATACGGATACTCGTGAGAAGACATGTTAAAGCATAGGGCCTGAATGAGTGTGCAATGTGCAATGTGCATGCTCTCGCGACTCGCGTATGGCTAAGAGTACGAGCCCTCGAACACCGAACCCCCTTAGAGGAGTGAGAAGCCATGATTTTTGCCCTGTGCCACTCATCTGTACAACTAGAAGGCGTGAGATATTTCATTTGCTGCATTCGAGGGCCATGCAAGATTTTTAATTTGACATTATTCAAGATTTTCATAGGTAACAAGAGAATGCTTTTAAGGGGTTATTGCAATCAGTTGTACATACATCGACTTACAAATAATTATTTGTTATTAGATAGAAGGATGTCCAGCGTTTAGTGATGCTTTGATGCGAGAATCAAATGAAATAAATATATCCAATGGGATAGATGTAATTGTGTGAAGTTTCTCATTCGGTCAATGAAGTTGAGCAGTTTTTGGCTGGGTTATATTTGGATGGGTGCCGTGGTACTAGAGCATATTGATCAGCATTTAAGCTGCTTTGGCTTTTGAAATAATACTTTCTACTTCTAAAATCTGATCGATCAAAAATGAGTGTTTGAGAAGAACATTTTTTTTCGCCAACTTGAGTTTGATAATCGAATTGATAATATTTGGAACAAACAGAAACAATCATCAACTCAATTTTTGCAAAGGATGGATTTACAAGAATTTTAAACTGTGAATTTTTTATGTCTTACGGTCCACATCAAAATTAATTAAAAATTCACAATTTAAAATTCTTAATCATCGTCGGTCAAAGAAAAGGATTGATTTGTTACTTATCAAATCATTACAAGAATGGATTTACCATGTTTTGTTTGCATGCTATTGAAATAAAAATTTATTTTGAACTTCAGCTATGTTTGCTGTCATGAGCATTCTAGACCTCGGACTCATTCAGGACATTTAAAATAGTGTGAATAGTAGCATGAATTTTTAAAATAGTAGGAAAAAATTACCATGCAGTTTTTTGAAAGTAAAAGAGACGGGTCACATACAATATACTTCTCCCATCAAACCACGTGAAATCATTTTCGAATCGCTTAAAATCTGTTTTTGCACAAAATCTGTTGACATCTATTAGAAAATTCATTAATTTTTTTAATTAAAAAAAAAAATTCATTCATTCATTTTTTTTTTGTATTTTGCTTGAAATTTTTTTTTCTTTTCTCTTCATGTATGATCCTATGAGGACCTTCAATCCGATGAAATCCCTCAAAATTCCATGAATTGAAATTTCGTTTTATGTATTCCCTAGATTTCCCTAGAAATTCGTTGGAATCCCTTGAAATCTTTTAAATATCACAGATATCATTGATACCTTTTTTTAAAAACCTTTAAGTTTTTCTGAAATCATACCCTAAAACCTTTGAAATCCGTTGAAATTTTTGAAATCCCGTACGATATCTTAAAATCTTCAATAACTTCTGAAATTATTTAAATCTTTACAATCATCTAAGATCCTACAAAATCCCATGGAATCCATAGAAATACCTTGAAATCCCTAGAAGTTCGTTAAAATTTTATTTTATTTTATTCACTTGCTAAGGTACTCCACAACTTCTTTTAATCTTCCTGAAATTATTTGTAATCTTTGAAATCCCCTGAATTATCTTAAAATTTGTAATATTTTTGAAAATTTCTTAAAAAGTTTTAAACACTTTGAAACCAGATGAAACATTTTAAAATCTCTTTAAATCTTTGAAATTCTCTTAAATTCCTTGGGATCTTTATAAATATTCAAAAGGCTTTGAAACCCTATAAAATTCTTTAAAATCCCTATAAATTCCTTAAAATACTTTGAAATCCCGTGAATTATCTTGAAATTGCTAACATCTCTTAAAATTTCTCCAAAAATTTTGGAAACTTTAAAATCAGATGTAGCATCTTGTCACCCCGTAAAATTCCTTGAAATATTTGAAATTCTCTGAAATCCCTTGGAATCTTTTAAAATGTAATCGGAATGTGGGGAAGAGTGAGGTATGGTGTCGGTGCGGGGCATGGTGATTATTACAAATAACGTCCGTATTTTTTTATATTTATATTAGTTTTTCATGTAAAATAGTTCATATTGTTTAAATGAACGGCAGTGATATGACGGCTTACGTACCACAATGTATGGGGTGCCCTGACTGAAACGCAACATCCATCAATTAATTAAATATCAAATAATGAAGAAATTAAAAAGCGGTTCGGAGTAGTAACATATGTTCCCTTGTAATGTAAGCTTCACCTTACAAAATACACACATAGAAATCACATTTCAATCATAATTTATAGGGCAACTTAAGTCAAAGCGAGACACCATACTCCACTCTCTCCTACCATATGAATTTGAAAGAAAAGTCAGAGAAATTTTTCGACACTTCTCGTTAACTAAACAATTTTTAGTGATTGAATTTCAAAATTATTTAGTAAAAGATGCTCACGAATTAAAATTTTAAAACTTTAGAACCTTCAATGATAGAAAAGTGAAATTTTGTTTGTTTGAATTTTTACAAATGTAGAAATTTATTTGGAATATGTGTCATGAATTTGAAAAAATCAATAACAATTTTCGAGATTCAGCTCTAAAGTAACCCAGTTTTCCTAATCGAAATTTAAAAATTATTTATTAAGGGATGATTCCAAATTAAAATTTTTAAACTTCAAGAGCTTCAATTGTAAAGAAGTTAAATTTCAAATTTTTCAATTTTTACAAATGTACCTATATATTTAATCGGAATATATGTGAATTTAAAAAAAAAACTTGGAAAAAATTGTTGACCCTCATCTCGAAAGTAATACATTTTTAGTGATAAAAATGCGAAATTATTCAGTAAAGGATGCTTCCAAATAGAAATATTGAAACTTTTAATTGTAAATAAGTAAAATTTCAAAATCTAATACAATTTTCGAGACTCAGCTCTAAATGAATCCATTTTTCGTACTTGAAATTTAAAACTATTTATCAAGAATTGATTATGAATAAAAAATTGGAAACTTAAAGATCTTTATTTGCCCTCGTAAACCGAACCCCCTTAGAGGAGTGAGAAGCCATGATTTTTGCCCTTTGCCACTCATCTATACAACTAGAAGGCGTGAGATATATCATTTGCTGCATTCGAGGGCCATGCAAAATTTTTAATTTGACATTCTTCAAGATTTTTATACCTAACAAGGGAATGATTTTAAGAATTTATTGCAATAAGTTTACATACATCGACTTATAAATAATTATTTTTTAATATATAGCAGGATGTTCAGGGTATAGTGATGCTCTTTGATTAGCAACAAATTTTTTTTAAATTCGCATCACAATAAGAAGGTATTGGTTTCATGTGGAAATTGACTTTCGCAGATTTGATCAAATCTGGACGATTTCAAACTCGCTGATTGAGAAAAACTGGATTTTATTTATCTGTCTGCCTGTAGTTGTTGTCATTGTCGTCATAGTCGTTGTCGTTGTTGCAGTCTGTAAACAGGATTTCTTTCGAAGGAACTATCTGATTGGATAGCGCTTTGGTACACTTTTATGGTCTAAAAAGAAAGGACGAGTTCGTTAACCAGCCATTTTTGACTATCGGTTCTGGTTTTATCCATCAAAAATGCTTTTTGAAAAATAAGAAATTCCATTTTACAGAAAAACTATACGAGATATGAAAAAAATCTTGAGAAGCAAAAAGTTTGATCTAAAAAAGATGTGTACATTTAATTTCAACCATTTTTTTGGTAAAACGAATATTTTTTGTTTAATTCGTGAAAAATATTATTAAAAATTAAAAATTTGCCTTTGAGGACATATTGCTGATAAAAACTTGCTACAAAAAAATTGGATATGCTTAGAGAATAAAAAATGTGAATGCAGAACATTTTCAAAATGCTTCTGATGTGTGTGTGTGCGAAAATTTGTATTTATTCAGCTCAGCCTAAAAAGATATTTTGGACATTAAAATACCTTAGAAAAAATGACAAGTCAAAGGAATCAAATACGTAAGGAAACATGCTTTAAACATAATAATTTGTATAGGCTTTCAAAATTCTTCTTTTGTAGTTATATAGCTTAAAATATTATTTTTTTAAATACCTTAACACTTCTTACTGATAAAAAAACTAGAAAAAGTAAGAAGTTCAAAAACTGAAAACGAAACACTGTGCTTTTTATTTCGTACTCAACTTAAATTTTTTTAGCTAACCTTAATAAATATTTTGAACTTCCGTGTAGTGCATTTTTTGTCTATATAGCTTGAAAAAATCTCTTCAGCAACGCAGATCTTTTTACCGGCAAGAAATCATTATGGAGGAAATTATCAAGAAAAAGACAGTTATTTTGTTGTAATTTTAGTTATCTTGTACCTTTGGAAAGTCTTCCGAATACCTCAGAAATTAGCCTGATTATATACTTGGATTGAAAAATAAATAAACAGCAGAAGTTAAAAATGCTCGATCTTGAGTTCATCTCTTTTTTTAACTCCTTACCTTTCTTTTTGGTATTTTTTTGTATTATTAAGAAGTTCGGAGGTTTTGAAACAATTTTTAAAGCTAGCTAGGTATAAAATATTTGCTAAATTTACATTTTTTATTTTTTAGAGGTATACAATTTTTTTGTAGTCTGGCTTTTATCAGCAGAGGGTACTCAAATGCATCAAGAAAGTCTATTATCATTTCTAGGCTGTTATTTAATATTTTCGTATTGAAAACATTAAATATACAAATTTTTCGTAATATAGGATCATTTAAAATGCCAACAAAAGATGGAGAAACAGAGTTGAACTCTGGAGTTTGATTATAGATATACCTATATGTGTAAAGTCTCACGCAATTTTTTTAGAATCACGATTAATTGTCTTACGGGAATATAACATTATCAGTAATAACTCTTGATATCAGCACTCCTCATGATACATTCGATCACCGAAGTTAAACAGCGCTTGGTTTGGTTATACTTGGATGGGAGCCGTCGTACTAGAGGAGCATATTTTATATCAGCTTTTAAGTTGCCTTGGCTCTCTCGAACTAATACTTTCTATTAATAAAATAATTTCTTTGCAGGTTTCTTCGCTTCAAAATTTTTGGATTCTCTAAGACTTATCATTTTAAAACATTAAATTTCGAACACTTGAGCTTCACTTTTTTTCAACCATTTAAACTTTATTATATTCCTTTGGACTTGCTTGCAACAATTTATTATGCAATAATTTAATTTACCTATGCAATCGTGCAACCTTAATTTATTTTGTGAGTTAATAATTGGTCGTTAACATTCTTGCAGAACATTATTAAAAGAATTTCAAATTTAATAACCCAGTAGTTAACGAGACTCTCCTAACGGAAACCGCAAATCAAGTGAATATTTTAATTTTGTTTGTAATCTATAAGATAAGTTTTTACAGAGACAATTTATAGAGCGTGGAACTTCCGATATTAGTAAAGTATGAGAAAAATTACAAATTCGCAGGATGTGGACTATTTCATGCACTTATAATAGAAACAAGCATGTAAACGAATTGTGTAATACTTGCTAGGTTTATTTGATAACGGTCTACCAAGTTGCGTGTAAGGATTTCCGGCTTTCAGCACGTCAGCCAAGATTTACAGAAATGGATTTACGGATGACGAAGACAAACGATAAGTTTATTATTCAATTTTCTAAGGAACCAACAGACTGAAAGTTAATGTTTTTCTCCTTCATCAATCATGTCCTCGCATATTCTTTATTGTCGGAGTCTTTAAGTTTAAACAAATTTTAAACCAGGGAGAGAAATCTAAAGAAGAAATAAATAATTGTATCTAAATCTCTATCGGATGATAGTCAATTAATTTAATGAAATTAGCGAGTCCTCACAACTGGCAACATCGTTACTAATAAATTTTAAAGCACAAAAATCGAACTCAAGAATTCTCAAATATTAAGATTCCTGATATAAAATCCGGTATTTTATTGCGAGGTAATAATTATTCCGTACATTGATTAATTATTGGTTCTTTCTGGCAATAATTTAACAGAATTATGCCATTTTCGACAAATCTGTTGAAATACGAATCTCTTCACGTCGGAGATAAATTCTCGATAATCATTAGAGTCTACGTGAATATCTGTGAGGCGATCAACCTTCACATTATAACATCATTGGATCGAGAGACCACACGTTAATTACAGTCCGAAATTCAACTGATCAATGGAAGCAGGTTGGATTTCGCGGTGATTTACAGACTTTGCCGAGAAATACCTGTCATCTTGCAAGTTCGTGGGCGTCATCCAATATGTTACAGACGTATAAAGGGTTCTCGACCTCACTAGTGCTTGATGCACGCATAAATTACGTTTAATAATCAGCCCTATCTTGATGCGAGAGACGACAGGAGCGGAAAAAGAAGAAAAATAGGGAAATACAAGAGTTTTAAATTATTTCAATTTATTTTCTTACGAATGAGGAGGAAACTATCAAAATCCACTTTAGTTAATTTCTCAACATTCAAGGATAAATTTAATCCATTGATAAAAATGTAATTTGAAATAGGCTAATATAATTTTTCAGGCTCCCGAATAAATGAAATGCAAAAAAATCTTCTTGATTGAATACCGTCTTGAAGTTATTAATAAACTGAAAGTAGACTTATTCACATTTCATTCAGAAAAGGCACTGATTTTATTCATGTTCTGATGATATACAATTTCTTTTATTTTATTAGTTGAATGTTTATAGTCGCATCAACTGCCAGGACATTAGCGACTGTACTGTAGGGTTAATTATGAACTGTAGGGTATCTGTAGGGTAT
>JAABKJ010013762.1:0-10243 GCA_011634705.1 Andricus grossulariae
AAATAGTCGAATTTTAAACAAAAATATGAATTTTTAACGAAAAAGTTAATATTCAACCAAATTGTTGAAGTTTCAAACCAAACAGATGAAATTTTCTACACAATAGTTCAATTGTTCATCCGGACATATGAATTTTCAACTTGAATGTAGAATTTTTAACCGAAACAAAATTAATTTTTCAAATAGTAGTTTAACTTTAAACCAATCAGTTGATTTTTCAATCAAAAAAGATAAATTCGCAACGAAATAAGCAATATGCAGTTGATATTTCAACCAAAAGAAATTCAAAGTTAAAACTAAAAACAGTTGAATTCAACCAAAAAAGGAAAATTCATCATAAAATGTATTTCTAAATGTTTCTAAACATTATTGATAGAAGAGAAAACATCAAATGTAAATGATCGTTTGATGGTGGCAAATAATTTTGTTAATAACATTTTGCTACCACACAATAATTTATAACTTTTTCTACATTTTAAAGAAGATAAAAAAGATTAAATTATGAGCAAAAGCTTATTTTGAAGAATTTGAAAAAAATTTGAAGCTATTTTTAATAATTATGAAATATTTGAGGTGATTATATTTTCTTTCAAGATTTCAGAGGAAAATTGGAATGATTCAGGTTTTTTTTTAATATTTGAATTTCTGAAGATTTCTAAATGTGTGGAAAAAGAATATGGAAAACTTGAAGATAATCTTTTTAATTTTTCAACATTTATAAAATTTTTAGGTAAACTGAATTTTTCAGGGTGTCAAGAAAACGAAAAAAAAAAATATCTTTAAGATTTATGGGAAAATTTCAAGTTATTGTATTTTATTGAATTCGAAGAGAATATCTAAACAGACTTCAAACATTTCAAAAGATTTTAATAATTGTCAAAGGAGATTCTGAAAAATTCTTAAGCGATTTTTTCAATTTTGCAGAATTGAAAAAAAAATTATTTTAAAGATTAGAAAGATTAGAAGGTTTGAAAAGATTGAAAGAAGTATTTTCTTGAAATTCGCGTGAAAATTGCATGTGACATTTATTTTGTAAAATAAACGTCAAGAGAGAATTGAAAAAGATTTTAACACATTTTAAACAGTTTCCAAAAATTTCGAAAAATAGTGTAGAAGATTTTAAAGCAAAATGTTTCAATTTGGTAAGAAAAAAACAAATTTAGAAGCCTTAAAAGAAATTCTGAAGGTTTCAAGAGAATAAACAAATTTTCTCAAAATTCCTGGGAATATATAATATATAATAATAATTCATGAAATATGATTTCTTCCAGCCTTCTAAAAGTCCTAAGTATCTTTTACATAGTCTCGAAATTTTTCTAATATTTTGTAAAATCCTATGAAGTAAAAAAATTTTCTTTGAAAGTTTCTACATTCTTGGTTAGATCACATCTTTGATGTTTTTACGAAATATATCGTTTTTAATTGACCCATGTTTTATAACTGCAAAGAAGATTTTTTCATTCCGGCTACGGATAGGCGCCATAAATTCAATTAAATAACATTACAAAAATGTTGCTTCCAAACAAAAATGAAATAAAAATTTATATACTATTGACTGCAATATTTTTTGAATTTACAAGCTTGAACAAATTTTTGTTTGGAAAATATACATTAGAATGAAATTAGATCAATTAAAATGTATCAGGTAGGACTGATTCACATAGCCTTACTGATGAGTCCAGTTGGCCAGTCCGGGACGAAAAATAAAAAATCGACGTTTTTTTTTTACTTAAAAATAAATATATTCTTTAAAAATTGATTGCAGAACACAAAATGAATGAACATTATCGACCCTGATGCCAATAACAAAATCTTTTTTACACTTCTACATTCTTTTTTGACACATCCGAAATATTCAAAAATCCCTTTCAATTTCTTAGAAAATCTCATAAAAATTGTATCTACATAAATTTAAAAACAAAATTTCAATACTTATTTGCATTTTCTCAATTCTCAGGATTTAATTTCAACTCGAATTTAAGTATACAAAAACTTCTAACAGAAAAAATGTTACTTGAAATTTGTATATTGTATTATTACTCTTAGTCTGTGATATTTTTTTATTTTTGTAATGATTTTAAAATTTGTTTATGATATTGAAAAAAGGATTTGAATTTGTGAATTTCATTAATTACCCATATTAAGTAATTTGAATATTTGTGTGACTCAACAAAATATTTAAGAATCATGGAGAGTTACATCAAAATGTTATTTTATTTATTTTCAGACAATATTCCATCTTGTAAACCTTTTCTTTACGAATCAAGTAGAAAGTAAAAAGAGAACTCATTGACTTAATGACAAGCTAATTGCATTTTCAATAAAGTAAATGAATTTTCAACAAAAATTTCCACGAAAAATTCAAAAAAGAATTCTTAAAAAAAAGGAATAAAGGGAATCGAGAAATTACTGCAAAATCTTGGAGTCTTCATTCACAGAACAATAGAAGAAAATTTGAGGTTCGTTGAAAAAATTCGTTGATAAAAAATCCATATATTTGCGTTTCCAGTATCAAGTTCAATGGAGACGTCGCCAGAAAATGTTGGACATCATACTCTTCGTCCTGAATTCGAGTACAACCAAGAAACTGGAAAACTTGAAGCAATAGTACATAATGGTGTCAGACATGCAATCGACAGTCTGATAGAACCAGGTGAGACCGATAATTTAATAACTAAAGTACAATTCAGACCAAAAATCAGGGCATTTTCAAGCATTTTTTTTTTTTTTTTTTTAATTTAGGTCCCGAATACATTAAGTGCACATAAAATTTTGACTTGTGAGGACGAGGTCTCCTTGGAGGCTTCCAGAGAAAGTTTCGAATTTCAATTTCAGTGTTATCTGGATTTGAAACAATTGATTTTTGATTGTTTTTTAACTTCAATTTTTGGTTACTTCGTCTGTCTTTTGACTGATAGAGCTATCATAATTTGTAAACGCTTGTTTAAACTAATTTTATCAATTTTTCCTGACCCCAAGCATAAATTTGGCTTTTATGTCACAAAAAAAAGCTTTTTTTGATGTGTCTACTATTTATAGGATTTGTAGTGCACCATATTGGTTCTGGAATTTTGCATTTTGAAGTAATGGTATCTGATCCTTGACAAATTTGAGCGTCCTTATTTTAGTTTATATTTACCTTATTTTTTAGTTTTTTCCCTGAAATTTTATGTTACGTTTACCCCTTTGTTAGGGTTTGTAACTCCCCCCTCCCTCTAAACCCCTATCTAACTCATTTTTGCCGCCCTAATTTTTTCGGTGAATTTATTCATGGTTCATTCAAAAATACCATAAGAAGATTTGGGGTAGAAGGATTTGGTAAAATTTCACTGTTTCTCATTTATTAACAAAGTAGATCTATTTTCAAATGAGTAGTTAGTTACAAATTTCCAACCAAAAAAGTTAAGCTCGCAACAAAACAAATAATAGCTAAAATGTTAACTTTCAAACTAACAGTTAAATTTTCAACCAAAACTATGAAGCTTCAACCAGAAGAATGAATTTTTAATAAAGTATTTCAATTCCCAACCGAGGAATTAAATTTTCAACCT
This sequence comes from Andricus grossulariae, assembly GCA_011634705.1. Taxonomy (NCBI): domain Eukaryota; kingdom Metazoa; phylum Arthropoda; class Insecta; order Hymenoptera; family Cynipidae; genus Andricus; species Andricus grossulariae. The sequence continues at coordinate 3,552 of JAABKJ010013762.1, forward strand.
AAAAATGTGAACTTTTAACATAAATAGTACACCATGTAAGACGACATTGAAAAATCGTTGCCCAGGGCTAGTGGAGGGAAAATTCAGCACAACTTTTCCCTGTGATTTTTCCGTACTTTGCATTTAATTAGCTTCAGCTTATACTCCCATCCCACCCAACAAAAATTATTTTGGAATTCAGAAAAGAAATTCAAAATTTGATATTTTTGATAATTATTTAGTAGACTTACGATTTAGTGTAAAATAGGGGTTGGGAGTGTAAGCTGGCGCACCCTTATTTACAACAAACAATAATAATTAGGATCACGAAAATAGTCATATTGTCTGAATTCTTGCATGATATGCAATTTACAAAAAATTTTCAAATCAGTCGATTTTTGGAAACTCTTTTCCTACAAGTTCATTTTTTATAGGTGTTTTTTCGGTAACTTACGCTTACTGTCAGAGCACATAAATTCAATCGATGAAAAACTTACATTTTACATTGGCCTTACTAATCCAATACTTTTATAATAAAAAAGATTTTAGTCAAAGAAAGGAGCCTTTTACTTGGAAATTATTTGTTTAGTTAATGAACACAGCATGGACTAGTGATTTAGCGTAAACATTATATCGCGTGCGATTTTGCACGAAGCAGTTGAAAAAAGAGGAAACGAAGATCATACTATTTTATTTATTTTCTAATAAAAAATCTTCTTTTACTTTTTCTCTAAGGTACGCCAATGTACTCCCCCCTATCCTAGAAGTTCTAAGTTAATGATTTTTTCAAATATTCAAACTAATTAATAACTATGTTTTTCTTTTACAACCAGAAATATCAGATAATTACACTTTTCGTCAAACTGCTTACCTGCAGCGTGTAGGATATCATCAGTATACTGCAGTATTAAGAAATAACAAATACAAAGATTTACGTGGTATGTTATAAAACATTTTCTACTCGGAATAAAGTGCACATAATAGTCCAGGCATCTCATACGGAAAAAGGCGTTTTCGCCTTTTCAACGAGGAACCATACATAAATTACGTACATTTAGTTCCTGAAATTTTGACCAATATTAATTTTCCACAAAAAAGTTAATTTTCAATCATAAGATGAATTTTCAAACAAGAAGAAAAAGTGTCTATCAAGAAAGACAAATCTTCAACAAAAGACATACATTTTTAAGGAAATAGTTCATTTTTCAATCAAGAAGATTAATTTTCTAAAAAAAAAATGAATGCTCAAAAATGTAAATAAATTTTTTATCAAATACTTGAATTTTTACTAAATCTTCTAGCAAACAGTTTAATTTTTCAACTAAGAATGATAAGTTTTTACCCAAAAATTAAATATTTCAATTTCATTCCAAAAATTAATTTCATATTTAAAAAACGAATAAGATACAAACAATTTAAATTTTCTACCAAATTCTCAAATTTCCAAGTCTAAAAGACAAATTTTCTACAAATCAATTGAACTTATTGCCCGAAAATATAAATTTAAACAAAATTTCCAACCAGAAAGAAGAGGTTTCTACAAAAAATGGTGTTTTTGTAACTAAATATTTGAATTTTAAACAAAACAGATAAATTTTCAAACAAGAAGAATAATTTTCTAACAAAAAAAGCCGAATCTTTAACAATATACATGCATTATTAAACAAATAGTTGAATTTTCAACTAAGAATATTGATTTCAAAACCAAAATGTTGAATCTTCAAACAAATACATACATTTTTGATTAAATAGTTGAATTTTCAATCAAGAAAGAAATTTTCTAACAAAAGAGAAAATTTTCAATAAATCACGTAAATTTTCAACGAAATATTTTAATTTTTTACCTAAGAAAAATCAATTTTTATCCTAGAATAGAATTTTCGAATTTTCATTAATTAAATAATTAATTTCAAGTCTGAAAACCAAATTTACATAAAAAAGTTTAATTTCCTTCCATATAGAGCGATTTTTTACCAATTTGTTGAAATTTCGAAGCCAAAAGAAAGGATTTTCTATAAAACAGTTATATTTTCTACAAAATTTGAATTTTGACCAAAAAACATGAATCTTCAACTTTTTAACCTTATATTTAAATTTTCAAGCAAAAATATGATTTTTTTTCTCGACAAAGAAGATGAATTTCATAACAAAAAGGACGAATTTTCGAAAAATTATAGGAATTTTTAACCAAATAGTTGAATTTTGAAACAAAAAGATGAATCTTCAACGAAGAAGATTAATTTTTTACTAAAAGAGACGAATTCCTAACAAAATACATACATCTTCAATGAAATCGTTGAATTTTTTACCAAAAAAGACGACCCTTCAACAAAAAACATAAATTTTTAACCAATTATTTGCATGCTCAAAATAACCTAAATTTACTTTTTTCAAGAAAATTTCTGTGATTTGCATCAGGACCATCAAATAAACCGTTTTAGAAAAAAAACGCACTCTATCTAGTTAAAACGATGAAGAACTAGCAGATGCTTGGACGATTATGGCACATGTTAATTTCACAGAACCTTTACTCAAAGTTCAAGTATTCAGAATTTTTTTTCAAATAATGAAAAATTATTTATAGCAAAAAAAAGAAATGAAAACGTAATTTCTTGGACAATAATTAGTAGACTTACAGTTTAGCACAGTTTACATAGCAGTGCTAAGTTAATGGTTTTTCTCAATCTTTAAATTAACTAATAAATATATTTTTCTTACATTAGCTGGATGCTGCGTTCGGCCTCTTAGTCGTACAGTTCACCCCCGACAAGATGATGTAGTGGTTCTGAGAGGTTTCGAGCCAGTGGGAATATATGTGAATGATATGAATGGCATACCCCACTTTCATTTGCTTCGTTTCCCACCTCTCGAAAATTGAATTAGTAGAAATTTTACTAATTCATTTAGTACACTTAATTCTTATTGATAAATCAGTTATTTTTATAAGTTTACTAATTTTAACAGCGAAAATACCGTAACTGAAGTTAATCTGTTATACCGTGACTGCACTGAATCAATTATAGACTTAGAATAAATTGATAGAGAAATCATTTTTGAATTGAGCTTTTGTTTATACTCAATTATTACATATGATAATAAAGTGTACTTTGAAATTTTCATGTTAATAAATGAATAAGAAATTATTACATGCATTAACAAATTTTAAACTTTAAACAATTTCACATTTAAAAATTGTGCGCAAATATATCTGGAACAGAGCCTCTTAAAATTAAGTGATATCTTCGATATAACTATAACTGTCACTTTCTATTGTTTTACAATGTACCTGGGTATTCGACAATCCACAGAAAAAAGCAATACTAAAAGAGTTTGAGGTATAAGTACTGGGGGTAATCTCACTATACAATAAAAATTGAACATCGATACAGATTATATGGAACAGTGATCTCTTATTTCACACTTATCGATCTTCAAATCTTTGCATACCGAGAGTACCCCAGCATTGTTCCCTGCAATGCTCTTTAGTTTCCACCTTTTCTTTTCTGTATCAAGGCCTACGCAGATGTTGAAAGACTTACGGGTACCCATGGAATTTTCCATGAGCTAAGCTTGCCATCATCGATGCCAATATGTTTTCTAATCTTCTAATTTTTCTATATTTTCATTGCTTTCTTTTCAGTCACTTTGACTTTTATCATGAGTTCCTCCTAAAGGTTTGAAGTTAATTATTAATATGAATCACGACGTTGATTTTTGGCATAACTGTAGATTATAAGTCTCAGCATTATATTAATTACGACTGTTATAATTCAAATTTATTTTATATAATACCAATTTTATTGTTCTATATTACGGAAAATAATCTTACAGAATTTACGTTATAATTATTATTGAATTTTAATACGATTCTATTGTTGTTAGTATTATAATATCATTATACTTGCGTGATGTGGATAGACACGAAGCAAGGCGAGAGCCAGGCGTCAGGCACAGCACGTACAGACAGCAGATAAAGACATTATCTGATTGGAGCGCTGGCCCAAAAAAATCCTGACGAAGTAGGGAAAGCCACGCAAAGCTATCCCTTCCATCGACTCTGGAACCAATGAGGCACAACCGCCTGACCGGTTGGTCCTTCGGGGAGCAACTAAGACTTTGCCTGGGGGCGACCAATTCAGAAGACTTTAGGGCTATTTTGTTTTTCCCATGTGTGTCTGTCTCATTATTGTATATAGTTTCAAAAATATTATATCCTGTAATTGTCGAAAAATTACATGGTATATAATTGTGTCCTTCTAACTTTTAGGTAGCATTCACTTCCAATTTCGTTTTCGATAGCACTTTAAGGCAGCAGTTAGGTACGTTAAAACCAGGTTCATTGCAGGAGCAGATGTTACGAGTTCAATTTCGTCGACGGCCCGTAAGGCTTTGTCGCAGGTCAAGATTCGGCGTTGTGACATTCGAAAAATTTCTGTATTTTCCGTAAAAACTCATCGACAACAGTGTCAGGGTAGTCAATCATAATACTTGAAATTTACTTTCGATGTATCTCGCTTTACAACCCCGGTTGTAGCGTGTTTCTTTTAATAAAAATTCATTATTTAGTGCAAATGAATTATGTTATTGAAGTCAATCCCTCTCATCTCATGATAAGCTGTATTGTGTGAATCGTAAGATTTTGTAATTTAATCAAAATGTGAGAAATTTCCTTGAAATCATCTAGATTTTTTCAGGACTTCTAAGAAAATGTGTGTATTCTCTTCAAATATTTCGGAAATCTTTTAAAGCTTTTAAAGTTCTTTAGTCTTTGAAAATCTACATTTTTCGTAATCTTTTGAAAAGAAAAATGCTTTTTCAATTTCCTCAAATCTCCTAAATACTTATTGAATCGACTTGAATAATTTTTTTTTAATCTTTTTAATTCTACCAAATTGAAACATTTTGCTTTAAAACCTTCTAAATTCTTTTTCGAAATATTAGGAAATCGTTTAAAAGGTTTTGGAACCATTTTAAAGTTTCCCTTGAAGTACATTTTTCAAATCAATTATATCAAACAATCTTTTGAGGCCTTCTAAACTTTCTCTCCTTCACAAATTATTCAAATTATTCCTGATTTTTTTTAATTCTGCAAAATAAAAAAAAATCCCTGGAAATATTTCAGATTCTTCTTTGACAATTTTAGAAATCTGTTGAAAACTTTTCAAATATTCTCTTTAAGTTAATTTATCAAAATAAAACATTTGAATTTTTCCGAGGATTATTTTTTAATCGTCTCAAAACTTCTAAATATCTGTGAAACTTTCTCAAATTTCTTCTGAAATAATGTAATATGGCAGAATTGCAAAAATTTGCTTAAAAATATCTCAAACTCTTTTTCGAAATTTTAGGAAATAATGAAAATATTTTGTGATCCTTTTTAATTTTCTCTTATAGTTCATTAAAAAACTCATCATATAAAAGAAAATATATTAAATTTTCCCATGGATCTTAAGAGCATTTCTTTCATTGTCTTGACACCCTGCAAAATTCTTTTTACCTCAATTTTTTTTTAAATCATGATAAATTAAAAAAATAGTCTCAAAGTCTTCCGTATTCTTTTTTAACACATTTTTAAATCTTTAAAACTTCAAATTATTCTTTTAAAATGAAACCTAAACGAATAAAAATTGTCCCAGAAATAAAAAAAAAGTCAATAATTCAATTTTTCTTATTTTCAACAAAAAGGATGAGTTTCTCTAAATTACTTCAACTTTCAATCAAGTAGTTGAATTTTATTTAACCAAAACAGATCTATTCTCATCGAAAAATGTGATAGTTGGTCTTTTATTCAACAATGGTTTTGAGTGAAGTAAAAGTTAAAATAGTTAAAATAGACCTTAAGGCCTTTATAATTATGAAAAAAGTTTTTCTTTGTGAATAATTTTTGTGGTGCTTTTTTCATAATTATAAAAATTTGGGACCAGAGCTGCGTTTCTCAGTGCTTCTTATTTAGTATTCCAAATTTTCAACTCGATGTGGCTATTCGTGTGAAAATAAGTTTACAAATAAAAAAATTGTCGGCAAGGAAGGAAGCCGGTCACGTGACCCACTCGTCACATGGCCTTGAAGAAGAAGATAAACGAACTTTCAAAAAAACATTTAATTATCCAAACAAAGAGATAGACTTTTGACTAAAATAATGAATCTTTAACAGAAAAATGTTGTTTTAACAAAATTGTTCAACTTGCAATGAAGTGGTTGAATTTTTAACCAAACAAGATGAATAGTTCAATTTTCAACAAAACAGTAGAATTTTGAACCTGAAGGTATGAATCGTGAACCAAAAATATAAAAACAGACTTTTGAATTGAAAAGAATGAACTTTTAATGTAAATCTCGAAATCATTTTGTCGCTTTTCCTCAATGCCGATTGGATAATTTTAAAAAATTGAAGGAAAGAATGTTGCCAAATTCGTACACATAATGAAGAAATAAGCTTTAGTTGAAGGACAGTGATGAAGCATGTCACACTTGTCTGCATAAAAGAACTGATAAAAATTTAAGATTTAATAGTGCTAAATTTTATTATTACATTTTCAGTTAAAAGAATTCTACTTCAAACCAAGAAAAATGGAATTTGAAACAAAATAGTTATTTTTTTAACTAATCTGATGACTCTTTGATGAAAAAATGAATTCTTAACAAAAAGTATAATAGTTGATCTTTTCAACTAAAAATATTTTCATTTTCAATAAACTGTGAAATAAAACCAA
>JAABKJ010013763.1:0-10242 GCA_011634705.1 Andricus grossulariae
TGATGTAAATTTCAAAAGTTTCCTTATCTACAATCTTTGTTACCATATGATGTTAAATTTCTAAAGTTTCTTAAAATCTGTATTTTTTCCAGTTAGTTTTCAGTAGATCCTTCAATAATAATCTGGACTTACGTGGTTCTCTGCCTTATCTATAATCTTTGTTAACATATAATGCAAATTTCATCGCTTCCTAATAACTGTATTTTGCCAGTCGGTTTCAGTCCTTCGCCTTAAACCTTTCTTCAAAAATTCCGTACGACATTTTTGTTTTTCATCTAAAATATGACTTTTTAAATTGACTAAGTTTTTTCTACAATATTTGGTATGTACCTTTATATTTTTAATTGTATTCTTTTTGATTATTTTTTAAATTTTGTAAAATTTATCTGTATTTTTTAAATTGTTTAGACAATAAATTATGACTGAAGAGGGCCCAAATTGTTGGCCGAAACGTTTCAAAATTTAAAATTTTTACAATTTTGATTTAATGTTGACTTGCAAACTGCGAAGACTATATCAATACATATTTTTTATTTTTCTGCATTAAACATTTTTTGTGAGAAGTTGTAGGCTCTAGAAGCTACGATCATGGTTCCTTAAAGCAACCAATCCCGACGCAACTCGAACGTGTACGCCATCCATTTCTACTCTTTCTGTCGTAGAAGGGCAGCAAGAGCGGGAAATTTACGCGAGACAACATCGTGCAAGAATGTTGCTTGGAGTCAGGTCTCTAGCCGCGGATGACCTTACGCGGAAGACGCGACAGTTGGAGACGAAGGTTTCACCTCTGGATACTTTATTAGAGCTACCATTCCTTATAGAATGTTACGAGGAACAGTGCTGACGGACCAGATGAAGTGATCCCAGAATAACAGCCTTTTGCATCCGGTTCGCGATGGAATGAGCTTGGTGGTGACAAGCCGGAATCTTGTTGTGTTGGCTAAGTAATGAAGCTTTCATACCTCCAAGGCAGCCGATTATGAGAACTACAAGATGGACTTTGTAGCCTTGGTGCAACCTGCTCAGCTCGGATAGAAGTGCCTGATATTTCGCCCGTTTTTCTTCCTCCTTTGCCGTGATATTGCCATCGGCTGGAGGCGAGAATTCAATCACGTAAATGATCTTGATCTTCAGATCTTGGAGAACAATCAGGCTTCGTAGCACTGATACGTTGAGTGGTGGAGAATGAGAAATTCCTGCAGATCTTACACTGATCTATCTCCACAACGGACTCGAGTTCCCCCTGGGCGTATGGCAAGACGGGCAATACCTCAACATCATAGAAGTGCCTAAGATGGTAATAAAACACTTTTAGAGCTGCATTGTGTCTCTCTGTGTAACCGTAGCGTGCATACTTTGAGCATTAACCAGCAGACTTGAGAAACATGTTGGACAGAACCATCGAGAGCTCTTCTTTACGTATGATGCCGTCGAATTTACCATGAAGGGGCTTGTCAGCATGTTCTCTTCATGTTCCTGTACACTTATTATTTGAGAAGTAGTAGGCTCCGGAAGCTACGATCATGGTTCCTTAAAGCAACCAATCCCAACGCAACTGGAACGTGTACATCATCCACTTCTGCTTCTTCTGTCTTATAGAAGGTAAGCAAGAGCGGGAACCACCAATCTTTGTAGAATGTTATGAGGAACAGTTTTGACGGACCAGATGAAGTGATACCAGAAGAACAGCCTTTTGCATCCGGTTCACGATGGAATGGGCCTGACGCTAGCAAGCCGGAATCTTGTTTAGTTGGCTAATAAATGAATCCGTTTTTTCGCAAAAAGGATACCTGATTTCTCAAATACTGAGGCGTTTTATGAGCATATGCCGGGTCCATATTGACCCAACGGTCATGTAACCTCTGCATGAATCCTCTTCGCGCCGGTGAGCTTCTTTGCCAACAGGTAAGGATGTTCCTCCTGAGTTGATGCGACCATTGAAATCGATGTTCTCGCGTTTGTCCGGTGCTCGGTTCGGTCCTATTGCCACTCCCAACTGAACCATGGCCTCCATCCGAAAGAGGCCTATTGTGAGTATTATGAAGAAAAATTTATGAAACAAATGAAAAATATAATTGTCTTGTCCACTATATATAAACTATAACAGGGTGTTTTAGGATTATTGTCGTTTCTTTTGAAGGCGGATAGAAAAAAAATTCAAATTGAAAAGTCTCAAAACATTTTTGGGTCCAGTGCATATTTTGGGTACTACGGTGCATTGAAATTGCATGTAGGTGAACATTAGTTGCAAGTATACGTACGACCCCGAAAAGCAATATTAATTTTAAAGACACTAAGGAATTTACAATGATTCAAATCAAAAGAGTGTAATGAAATTCAAAGACTTCTACAGAATTCTGCAGAATTACAAAAAACGAGTGCATCTTAATTCAGTAGTAGTTCACCGTCGACCAAAGTTGATGAATTTGGAAACAGCTGAAAAGATTTCCATGCTTTTGGAAGAATTTAGAGAAGTCAAAAGATTTGATTGAATTCTACATTAATCGGGGAGGGTCACTGATTATTGGCAATAATGTATAAATGATCTAGGCTCACTGAAATTATTTGTGCTACGCTCACCAAATTTCGCAGAACCTAGCCTACATTTCCATTTTTTCCAGGCACCGAATTTCATTGAGCCAACGTTTTATCTAGGACATGTTTAAATACAAAAATTGTTTTTTTTTTCAAAGTTATTTGACGGTTCGATAAAACTTGAGCTGATCTGATTTAATCAGACAAACACATTCGTAATCGCACTTATTTTTTTTTTAAATGCTCGATGCGAGGTGAAGTTACCGCTGTAGAAGATATTGCTCTTCGGGGTCGCACGCACACTTGCAACTAACTGTTAACCTACATGCAATTTCAATGTCCTGTAGTACCCGGATTATGCACCAGACCCAAAAGAATTTTTTTTCTATCCGCCATTACAAGGAACGACATAACTCCTGGGACCCAAATGGACTGGTCCAACAAGACGTTGAGGTCCGGGGTTCGATCCCTGAGCTGGTACCTCTGGAAATTTTTCTACGTACCTTTACTGAGGTTCTGGTGGTATGGATCACACCTTAAGCCGTAGGTCCCCCCATCCATAATGCCGACCGTGGACTGTAGTTCGGGGAGGGATGTTAGTAAAAGTCTATAAATTGGTGGGTGAACTACTATCGTATAGATTAAAAAACTCTGAAAATTTGAAGGCAATCGGGAGACGTAACTTTGAAAATTGGGGCAGTTGAGAAATAATGCCCCTTATACTAAATAAAATGGATTAATCGAATTGCGCTTTTACTATTTGTCATCCATTCTTAATATTGTAAATTCCTTAATCTACTTTGCTTTTTCACAGAAATATCATCAGGTGTGCCACCTAAAACAAGGGACTTTCTGGAGAATTTCGGGACTAGTAACGAACATGCGAATCATCAAGGTATGTAGCTATAGTGCAAATAAAAACTGATAGCAGGACAGTTAAAAACTTTTAATAATCTCTTAAACTAGTGAATATTTTACACTCATGGAACCTTATTTCCAATGCCTTGGAGAAAAAAGTTTGAAAAATTATACCATACCGGAATTTTATTTTTTTATTGACCACCTTTTTTGTAGGCTCTGTTCTATATATTTTTGTAGAATGAAAGAAGAATGATAACTATTCCAAAAAGCGGCTACTAAAAAAAATTACACTGGAACCTGTGGTTTCGTGGTTAGAGAGCCGCGGGGTCGAGAGAAGAGGCAGTGGTTCAGTCAAGCGTGGCGAAGAATGGGAGGGCCGCACTCAGCGCGTTAGTTGCATCAGATTACGTGATCCGTCCGAATCAAACAGAAATGATTTACGCGGCCCTGCCTATTTACGTTTGGAGGCCCTCGTAATAGAAACAAGGCCACTGCAACCAATGCCCGAAACCGTATAGTAATTCAATCCAGGTTCTAGTGTCCGGGTTCCTGTTACAGGCTTATTTGCATTTTCCAATCATGGAATCACACTAAGTTATGAGCTACTCAAGAGAAACATAGTGCATGACGGCATTGCGCTTTGGTCTATCCAGTGCCCCTTCGCCTTTTCAAGAATATAATGCTAAGTAGGCAGACAACTGAGGAGAGAGGGAATTAGGGTGGTGGTATCTGGATATCATATGGAACCCCTGGACGTATTTGTAATTCTTCTTGGGAGATTATTTTTCGGAAGAATGCAACGAGCTGCCCGTTTGGTTCTGGAGATTTGTCCGAATCAACTCTTTACGATTCCGGTGTTCCGAATCAGATAAAACCAGACTTGTAGTGGTGAATGGGCAATATGACCAAAAGATCAAAAATATTTCCAAAAATGCTTACCATGCCTTAAACAACAGATGCATACAATATAGGCTGGGAAACCCAGTTGTTGACAAGCTGATCAAGGGCCAATCGAGTTTGGATAAAAAAACTGGCAGATAAACAAAAAGGAAATGTGGGCAGTGTAGATAACGTTAGTCAGAAATTATCGTATACTGTGGGAAAAGGCATTATGTCTTATATCAGACAACAAGAGAGTGATAGCACATATTCGGAGACAAGGAGGCATGACGTCACAACCTCTGTTACAGCTAATAGAGAAACTGTAGATCTTTAATTGGAGGCTAACCTCACAGAAAAATGCCGATCCTCAAAAGTACCTTGATTCGGTGTTCTTTTGAGTTGCAGTGAAAATAAGACACCGAAGAAAGAGAATGCAGCTATCTTCATGTTAAAGTTTCACACTTGAAGTATCCTTATTTTGAAAAAAAAAATCCTATTTCGAGAAAATTAACTAATGAGCTGCGACAAAAATCATCACAGTGTTTTCCTATGCTTATACCAGAAGTATACGATATTGTAGCAGACCGATTATCAAGACTTGCTTCTCTTGAGGATTGGCATTTGTCTATTTGAGTAACAGACCAGCTTTTAGAAAAATGGGGAAATCCACAAATAGACTTAATCTTAAGAATCGTTCACTGAGTCCTCCTTGGGACTTTTTAGGATTTTTATACAGGAAAATGAAATTTGCATACATCACAATTTTGGTACACACATTGGTTATAGCGGCATTCTTACATCCAACGAGATGGGATGAAATAATTTCTCATCGGATGTTAAAGAATATGCTGGAAACCATAGACTCATCTCATCCGCGGCGAGCAAAAACAATGATGAAGGATATCACGTAGTGATTTATTGGATAAGGGAGATAATAGTGAATCCTGAAAATTTATTTCAGTTATCTAGACATGTGATATTGCTGCTTCTCTTATCATCATGCCGAAAGGTGCATGATCTCTACCTGTTAAGGATAAATCCCAAAAATTTTCAAGATTCTGGAAATAGGATGGTTTTGTGGCCAGTGGTCGGGTCAAACATAGACAGTATCTCACATGAACAATCAGGTTGGGTTTTCTCTAAAAATAAAGAACAAGAGATGGATTGAACATAGTGGTTTGAAATTTTGAGCCAAATTAAAAAATTTAGACGTGTAAGAGCAGGACTTAGTGATTAATTCACCACCGCTAGAGGAAAAGTAAGTCGTGCTATAAATCCTTTTTTTACCATCGGGTGAAAATAGTATATTGTATAACTAGGGGGAGATCTTTCTGTTTCTACGGTGAGGGAAATGTTTTCAGGACGAGTCCTGAAAACGTTTCACGATGCTTTAGGCACATTTCATACCTGTGAGTCGGTTTCACAATTTCGTTTTTCCTAGCTGCAGAACAAAGAGGGAAAAAGCTGGTTTGCCAGCCACATGTGTGTGTGGGGGATCGGGTGGCGAAGCCCTCCGAAAGGAAATTGAACCAACTCGAAAGCACTCTACAGTGAATATTTTTTCTAGGACAACCAAACTCTTAGTAATTTGAGATCCAACATTGTTCTTCCTCCATCAGTGAGTGAAGTCGCAGCTGTACGACTATAAGGATGGCCGTTATATTTTTCAGGATTCAGCAATTTTAACCAAGCAGCGATTTCTTTTGTCTTGCCAGCGATCTTATTTTTGCCAATTGGTTGGATCGTACATTTTCCTTTTCGATAAATAACAAAAATTTGGTCAACGGTTGCGTTTTCTGGACGTAGAACTCGATACATTTTAACGATTTCCGTTAATTTTTAGCTGATATTGAAGGATCGTGGTTTAATATTTGTTGTATCTGGCAAACTAAACTAAAAGTAGGTTACCTTGTCCCACGACATGTTCGATTTTCCTGTTGACAAGTTCCTTATCTCGGAAAGCTCCCGAAAGACCAAAAATCAGAACAATCTGTAAATTGAAACAAAATGAAATAAGTTTCAGCAATATATTACAATAAAAATTATTTTTCTTTTGAAATTTAATATAACAAAGCAATGTTAACATTTTCTGACTAACCTGGAAAGCTCTTTTACTGATTGGAGTGTTCCGAATGAGGAAACTCACGTTGGGAGTGCGTAATATAGCGAGTTCCGATATAAAGGAAACTCGCATAGCGAAAGTAAGGCATAGACAATTACGATGGAGAGAAAACTCGCCTAGCGCAGATATACGTCGTTGGTCGCTACAGTGATTCCTTTTTTCATTTAAAACAAGAATACGAGGATCGTCGGTATACATGAGATAAAAAATAAATGATATAAAATTAAATATCTGTCCATAGCTTTTAAATACAGAGAATTTCTAAGCACTAAGCGCGCATTGCATTAATAGACGTGTGCCTTTGGTCAATAACGATCGTTGACTAAGAATAGTGGTTAACCCTATTATACGAGATAGAAAAAAAGACCATGTATGTATATATCAAATTCTGAAAGATTTGTTTGGCTGCAGCCCTTTTATCTGGAGGCAATCACCAGACTCACTGAACAAGAGGCGGCTTGTTCGTAATGCTGTGATGCTTGACATCATCGACAAGGGTACCGGTGATTTGAGAATTAGAAGTTAGTTCAGGGTATTCAGCTAAGATTGTTAAATAACGATCTGATTTGTCAAAGAGACTCAATCCGAAGGCTGGAGCTTATTGTAAAAAAGCACGCACGCTTAAGCCTGTGATAGAATCGACGAGCCTGGATTGGTGCAGCTAGGGCACTGGCTTGAAATAAGCAAGCGGATATACCCCTATAATAGGGTTAGGAACTTTCGCAACAATGAAATCCCAAGGCATGTCTCTACGAACGTTAAAATGAATGCGCATGCATTTATTACCAAAGAATGAAGAGACCTGAATTTTAATCTCGGACGTGAAGACGTTTTGAGCATTGGGAGCCCGAATCGACCGTCTTTAATCGAATAGGCTGTGTTAGTTTGCTGAAGGAGTTTTTGATTTCCAGATGCAGGGTTGTCTCTACTTGGTCGCCCTAACGCCAAAGCGTTGGTGGTAATAGCAACGACCTTCCGCACTTCTGCTACGCGTGTTAGCACGACGCTGGCGGAGCTTGGAAGAAGAACGTTGTCGTCCGCGGCTGCGCAGGTTGTTATTATTAACCTGACTGGTTAAAGCAGACAATTGTTTAAAAAGTTGGCTAACCATGAAGGCAAGGCTGTCTGCAGAAGAAGCCACTGCACAAGTGCAAGCCTTGAACTGAGATTCGACTGAAGCGAACGCGACCTACATGGGTGTAGAAGCTGACGTTACAGAAATTTCCTCTGCCAAAATGGCCAGAGCCTGGAGATCTTAGACGTTTGCCATTGCCAAAATAGCCTGAACGTGCAAAGGCAGTTGCTCAAGAAAAACACTTCTTAATACTGCATCCGAGCAGCCACCGTCCTTGAGAGCGCATAATCGCGATAAATATAGGGAGAGCTTTCCCTGAGAAATTGCTTTACCCTTCAATGATTGACGAAGAAAAATAAGGGTGAAAAAAATTTCGAACGAAATGGTTGAATTCTGCACCAAAAATATAACAGTACACATTTTAACCAAAAAAATTAACTTTTGACCAAAAATATTTGGATTTTCTTTTGGAAGATGTAAAGCTTTCTAGGACCAACATGGCATATTTGAAGAAATTTTTAATTTATGGTTGTCAGAAAAATTCCGATTTTCCTATATTGAGCTATAGATCTCTATGGCTCTGGATATTATTATTTTTACCTCCTGAGAGTGTTTATTTAGATAAAATTAGTTCAAGTGTTTGTCTGAACTTCATGATTTTTCGTTAAAAAAAATGTAGAAAATTTCTTCGGAAACTCAGGTTTAAAATTGGTTTAGAATTGGTTGTGGCATATTCTATTGAAACTCGACAATTGCTAGTTATGAAAATTCAAGATAATCAGTTGTTCTTGAGAATCAGATTATTCTGATGCGCAATTTTATGATAAAATAAAAAATTCTAAATCTGTATAAAAGCTTTCCATTCAATTTTAATCTGATTTCGGGATCAAATTGATACACTGGAATTTACTGTGTGTATATGTGTAAACTGCAATTCATGACATGACAATATACTATTGTGTATTTTGAGGAAAATGTAATCCTCTATTTCTTGTTGCAGAATTAAGTTCACAGTTCGAGTCTCATTCTTCTGCCAGGTCTCCTCCACCTGCCGAGCTATCTCTTCGTGGCAGGTCCGGGTCTCCTTCTGCCAGACCTGATTCTTCTGCGGAGTCTTCTCTACCTACCGACGAGCCTCTTCGTAGCAGGTCCAAGTCTCCTTCTGCGAGGCAAACTTTTTCCCACGTATTTGGATATAGACTTGAAGAAGTTGAATTTATTCGACTCATTCCAAACGAGAATCCGAACCGGATACTAGAACTTCGAAGATACACTTTTCCGCCTGATAAACCTATTCGATTGAGAAACAAAAATCAAGTCCTCAATCTCATGCCAACCGAAGAACAAATTGTATTATCAACGTCCAATGGTGACGTTTGCGCAGTTTTGGAAAGAACACGGAGCAGACAAACGATTTTCCGTGGACTATTCAAACCTTCTTATTCAGGGCCAAAACGGGCGAAAATAAACATGGACAGCAGCGTTGTTAAAGAATTGACCCAACAAGAAAAAATAGAATGTCCAGTAGGCAACCGATTCTCAACCACAAGGAATTTCCGAATATTTCGAGTGTGAACCACAATTCTTCACATTGTAATAATTTTAAAATTAGAGGTCCTCGTGCCAAAAATCAGATCTCTAAAAAAATAGTTTTTATATAATTTAAAGTCTCAAAATAATAGTATATGTATAAAAGATGACTAATAATATTATTTCAATTCGTAAGCTCATAAGAAACATTTTTTTCAGGAAACTGATTTTTATCACCAACATTACCTTAATTTAAAATTTTTCAGTTGAAAAGTCTTAAAAGCTATATATTTCATACGCGTAAATTATTAAGCGTTTGAGTTAAAAATTTTGAAAGCTTCAATTAAGAAAGTTTTAAATTGAAACAGGTTCCACTTTGAATGCTTTAATTTGCACCAATTTGTGCAAACTGCGAATTTATTTGCTTGATAAAAATGGCCACCCTGCGTTTGTTGAAGTTCCTTCGGCTGTAACGAATATATTTTCATCATTTGCGTTTCAAATATATATTGCAAAATAAAGTAAAAGTTGTATTCTTCATCTTTATTTTATTTTAGTTACCCTAAGAAATACATACGGGCAATTTTTGTAGATGCTTAAACAATTTTCCTATTTTATATACCTTTTTTCACACAAGGAAAAAAACCTTGACTGTCTTACGGAATTTTTTGTTGAAATTTTGAAAACAGATACGATGTGAAGGCATCGTGGAACCACAAAACTGTTCTTGATTATGTTGTTGAACGGTGATATATTATGTTAGGATAATATTATTCCGGTAAAAAGAAATTGCGGTACCGGAGAGAAAAATTGAAACATTTTTTTCGTTCATGATAGCAATATGACTGCATTTTCTTGCAACAATTGTTTTTTATAGACAATATATTATTGATATTTTATATCCACGAATCGGTCGGTGGTACAGGATTCCGCACCACCGACATACTCTCAAGATTGCACAAGTATGCATCGCATGGACATAAGGGGCATAATTTCTGAAGTGTACCCACCTCCAAAATGAAAGTTGTTCGATCTGGGTAAAAATTGGCCAAGTTGTAGTTCTATTAGACAGTACTACTCACACCAGAAATTAATTCATTTTGATAATTATTTATCAAAGTAGAGGGGGTATAATTTTTGGGTTTTTGAAGCAAAGCCTGACTTTCAAACATTTGTAACTTTTTTCCTATTGTCTTAAACAGAATTTAACTACAAATGTTTTTGATAGATTTTTTCA
>JAABKJ010013764.1:0-10242 GCA_011634705.1 Andricus grossulariae
CAGAAGAGGTGAATTTTTAATCAAAAAAATTGATTTTGAACAATTAAAGATTTTTCAGTCAGGCAAGGAAAAAAAGTCCATCCAAATTTTTGAACTTTCAAGCCAAAGGATGAATTAATTTTCTATCAAAAGAGACCAATTTTTAACTAAAAAGCATCCAGTTTTAACTAATAATTGAAAAGTTACATTTTCAGTTAAAAACATTAATCTTACAAGAAAGGACAAATTTTCAACAAAATACTTACATTTTCAACCGAAGAGATGAACCTTCAACTAAATTGTAGAATCTTCAACACAGACATTTTTTTAACAAAGTGGTTAAAATTTCAATCAAGTCGTTTAATGTTCAACAAAAAAAGATGAATTTTCAACAAGTAATGCAATAGTAGATATTTCAATCAAAAATATTTTAATTGTAAATCAAAAGCAGTTGAGTTGATCCAAAAAGAACAATAAATTTTCTACCAAATTGTTGAATCTTCATTCGAAGAAGATTAATTTTCAACCAAACAGTTTCATTTTTAGCCAAAAAATATGAAATTACTACTAAAACAGATCAATTTTTGAACCAAAAGGACGAATTTAAAAAATAAAATATTTAAATTTTTCACCAAGAAAAATTTTACTTGAATTTTCAACACCAAAATATGAAATTTCATTTAAAAAAATTATTTTCAGCAAAACGGTTGAATTTTCAATTAAAAGAAGATGAATTTTTAAAACAATGATTGCATTTTCTACCAAATAGTAAAACGTTTAATTACAAATATAATTGTCAGGAACAACAATTAATAAGAATATTACATCAGGGTGGCCGCAAATCTTCATTTTTAAAATACCCTAATTTTTCTCTGATCAGTCTTTTATTTTTTCTGAACATTGATATTCACCGACCAGAATCTTAATCTTGTGGCATTTTAAACATCTAATCTTTTACAAAAGGAATAGAACAATTTTATATTGAAATTTAAAAATATCAAATTTATGATCTTCGAGAGTTATTTAAAGTGTCTCTCATAGAAATTCCCTGCGACATTGCAAATTTTTTTCAAAATTCATGACTTTTCCCTGATTTCCAAGTTTTCCCTGACCTGTAGCCACCATGTCCGATGTATTCCCAAGTATTCCGAAGTATTCTCAAGTATTCCAAAGTATTTTTTAATAATATATTCCTCGTGAACGCAAACTGAGAGTGGTCCACCTCTCGCTCTATTCTTTTTCTCTCTGGATGTCAGATTACAAGGAACCTACCAGGAAGCTTAGAAATTTTCCTAGATGAGAAGTTCCCTAGAGGCCTAGAGAAAAGGAAAAACGGGTGGATCTTCAAGAGTGATCGACTTGTTTGAAAGTAGAGCTGCATTAATTTGACGATTGCGACTCGTTAGGTCGTCCCAGAACAAGACTAGGTGTCCCAGGTCAAGGAGAAAAAAGGAAACCAGGTCCAGCAAGTCGCAGGGAATATCTCGCGAGAGTCCCTTTACGATCGAGTGAAACGTCAAAGGAAAAAAAAAAAAAAAAAAACAAGTCTTAGTACAAGGGAGAGTCTGTGATGGGCCTACAAACCCTGATTTCAGAGGAACCCAGGGAACTTAAATCAGGAAACTCACCTTGTGAATTAGAAACTTCACGTGAGATTCTTTCCTATATATACAGTGTACACTTTTATATCATGTGGAATGGGTAACGAGCCTTTGAGGCTTGACACGGACCCGTTTCTTTTGCACCACAATCACCACATGCGGAATATCGGGGACATTCTGCCTTCTATGACCAATTAGAAATCAACCGTGTTCCGTAAATGCGAAATCCTAAGTCTCGTGGATCCAAAAAAAAACAGCGTGTTACTCCACCATGAGACTTACGAGTTTACTAATAGGGATTTCAGTAGATTTCGTTATTCAAGCTTATTTCACTTGCAACATGTTACAAAACAGAAATTAGTCTACGTTTATCGTCTTACTGAGATTTTGATTAAAAATAAGATGAAAATAAATTTTCTGCAGCAAAATTGTTGAGATGTGTATCTAATTTTGGTTTTACAAAATCTTTGAGATATTGATCTAATTGAGCTGTTGGGTGCAAATGTCTACTTGTATTTTCAGAAGACACTTCTTTTTCATTTGTTTTGCACGTAACTTCATGAAGAACAAAATGAAAAACAAGTGACATTTAAAAATACAAATAGGCTGTTATTGCATCCAATCGCAAAATATTGGTTGTTCCGAATTTTCCCAATATTTTAAATTGAAAGATTGCAAAATCGAACGTTGTTATGAATTCTTTGATCTCCAGACTGAACACTGAGGTTGGAGGAATAACCCTTTTTTGCTCTGAAATTAAACTGTATACTTTCGACTAAATTTTATGTGAAGAAGATTGAAAAATTCTTGCTATTCTATAATCTGATAATTTACCAAATTTACAAGGTTTTTAGTGGCTATAAGGTTTACCGAAATTCGGTGAGCGTAAAACAAATATTTTCGGTGTCTCTATAGACACTTCATTTTTTAAATTATTGCTGAAAAGTGCTGTCTAAGTTCAAATCACTTTTTAGTCACTTTTTTAAGAAAAAGTCACTATAGTCACTTTTTTAAGGAAAAGGCTACTTTACTTACTTTATTTTAACTTATTTTAGATTTCATCTACAAAATAAGCAAAATTTATTTCATCTATGTCTGCGAAATCTATAGCAATCTATGGATTGAAAAATGCTTTTCATTATCAGACTGCACACTCTTTCCCCTATTCCCCTCTTCACGCCTTTTTAAAAATAGGTTTGCTCTTATTCTCCCCATTTTCAAGAAATTTCCCTTTTTCTTGTTCTTTCGCTTAAACGTGAACTGAATGAATAGAACCCAGTAAGACAATACACCTAGTTTTGTTTCATACCTTATTCTTTTTGGTTGAAAAGTTTACTATTATATTTCTGGTTCAGAATCCATCTTTTTTGGTTAAAAAAATGTATTATTTGGTTGAAAATTTTATTATTTTATTAGAAATTCAACTATTTTGTTAAAAAGTAATATTTGTTTGGTCAAATTTCAACTATTTTGTTGAAATTTCGTTTTCTTGAATGAAAATTTATGTTTCTTAGTAGGAAAGTCATCTTTCTTGGTTAAAAATTAACTTTTTGTTAAAATTTAACTGTTGTCAAAAAAATTCTTCTTTCTGACATGAAAATTCAACTATTTGGTAGAAAATGCACCTATTTCTGGTTGCAGTTTAATCTTTTTCGTTCGAAATTTCGACTATTTAAGTGAAAACTTAAATATTTTGTCGAAAATTCATCTCTTTTACTTCAAACTGCAACTATTTGATTATAAGTGCAAATGTTTGGTTAAAAATTAATTTTCTTTTTCGTTGAATATTCAGCTATTTGATTAAAATTTGATCTTCCCTGGTTAAAATCTAACTTTTTTGTTGAAAATTTATCTTTTCAGGATTAAATGTCAAATTTCTTCTAAAACATTCAACTTTTTTTTCTTGAAAATTCAATTTTTTTATTACAAATTCATCTCTTTTGGTAGAAAATGTATCTTTTATTGGTTGAAAATGCAACTATTTGATTGAGAATTCAGCTATCTTGGTTGAAACAGACCTTTTTTGTTGAAAATTCATCTTTCCTTGATCAAAAGTCTAGTTTTTAGTTGAAAATTTAGCTTTCTTGAACGAAAATGAACAATTTTGTTGAAAATTCTTCTCTTTGGTTGAAAATTGAACTATTTTGTTGAAAACGTTTACTAAAAATTGTACTATTCCATTTTTCATTGAAAATCTATATTTTTTTAGTAGAAACTTCAACTATTTGGTTGAAAAATCATGTATTCTGTTCAAGATTCGTATTTTTTTTGTAGAAAATTTATCTTCTTCGTTGAAAGTTAATTTTTTTAGTTGAGAAACGTAAAATTATAAACATTCGAAATGCATAAATTTTAACTTTAAATCGTTAGAAGTTTCAATGATCAATTAGTAGAAATTAATTAAAAGAGTAATAAAATTCACAAAATAATCAGTAGAAATCCTTACAGATTTTATTCCGTGACACACTTTTTACTGATTTAAATTTAGAGAGTACCTATAGCAATGTTTAATTTTAATTAAAAGTGGCAAACATTTTAATTTGAAAGTTAATTCTTTTACTTTCAAAAAATACAAATTATAATAAAAATCCCAAATTTTCTGCTTCCATATTGGAAGTAATCAAAAAATTATATGTGTAATCCTCAATTTGAAGTTCTCAATGTAAATGCAATTTCAATTAGATACAATTTCTTTAATTTGAAAGAAAACTCTAAATACTTTATTTTATTTTAGACTGATATCAATTAGGAAGAAAGAAAAATATTTAAAGGTCCAAATTAAAGAATATAAAAGTTGTTAAGCACAGAAAACAATAATAATGACAAGTTTAAAACATTCAAATGCGTATCCAAATTCATGCATACGATTCTAATTCGAAAGAAATTAAATTTGAGAAAATAATGCCAGTTTCGAGAAGTGAATATTAAAAGCATCCTCATTTTAAAAAAATGAATTGGAACTTAAATTATTGGATGCTAATTTGTGAAATCAAAAGTTTAGAGAAAATGCAATCATGCAAATTGAATAACATTAAATTTCAAAAGCATACAAAATAAAAAGAATACTTTTTATACCTTATAATTTAAAAGTTTCCAAAATGAAGGCAATATGAATTTATTCTTACACAAATTAGAAAACTCTAGAAAAGTGAATTCTCAAAGAAAAAACCTTTGGTACAGGGATAAATGAAGATAATGTATAGCTTTATATACTTTTTTTTCATATGACCTTCCTTAATTATTCCAATAAAAGGTCCGTCTTTTTGTTGAAATATAATCTACGTCCTCCAATTCGTCCTATTGTTTATTTATTTGAATTTTATTGAAACAGTTGAGTTTCTACAAAATTTATATTCAGTTTAAAATGTAATCACTTGAAGGATTCTTATTTTTCCGACTTTGTATTTATACATATTTAAAACTTGAAAAGCTTCCAATTTTGATAAATTGAAATTGTAAGCATTCTAATTATTGTGATTTGAAAGATGACAAACTTTTAAATAACAGTTTATCCTCAAGTTAAAGTTATAACAAAATTTATAAAAAAAAGTTATAAAAAAATTGGTTATTCACATTTTACAAGAAAAAAGATAATAATAAACGAGACTAATAAATTCTTTCAGAAAACTAAGTTATCAAACTACTTTCTATTTACTTTGTATAGTCACTAAATACATGTTACAACTATCAATTATTATTTTCCTCTAAGATTTGTAGCCATACGTGCGTTTAAATATTGACATTTCCATAATTTTTTGTTTCAGGTACGTTTCATTGTACAAATATTCATATTGAGACACAGGTGCGATGAAAATTAGTTTCTAAGGTAAGAATTCACCCTTTCTAAAAATTAAAAAATCAGTTAATAATAGCACCGTAGGAATGAAAAGAATTGTTTAATTTAGAGCCAAATTATCCGATTGTAACAACTAAACTTGCAATTGCTACAATAATTTGATAAGAGTAAAGTTACTTAAGCAGCTGTACGTTTTTTTATAAAAAATAACAGATAATTGCTAAGCGTAAAGAATAATTTAATATTTAGTTGAAGAATGGTTACATACCAAAGAAATACTTTCGACTCTAAATGTTTTTGTTACAGACACAGTTCCAGTAGTAAAATATTCTTTATTACTTCAGCAATAAATGCATAGAGACATATGCTTGTAATTTCCCCTTTTTGCACATTTTCTTAAGAGGAAAATTGAACAAACATGCGCTGTTTTAGCAAGTGTTATTACTCCTTAATTGCTTGAGCATACTAGTAAAAGTTAAGCAATTTCTGATTTCTTCACGCATTCTGTGCAATCCATACCTCTGCTGAAATATTAAAAAGAAAAGAAAAATTTGAACATAATATGAACAAGTTGTAAGTTCTAAGATATGGCACTGCTATTTCATTAGTTGGGACAAACATTTTATTAGTTACTGCTAAAAGTTCAGTAGTCACTGCAGCTAATGAAATAGTTGTTCCAACTAATAAAATAGTATCATAATTATTTCTTAGGTACAGATAAACATTGAATTTGTTTTTGGTGAGATCTTTAGAAAAAGTAACACGTCTGTCGGTGGCTATAGGATCATGACGTCGGGCTCGTGAATTTGGTTGATTCTCGAAATTGGATCATTTTGATATTAAGTGGAAGATTAAACTGAGCTGCAACATTTTTGATACCTTAGGATCAACTGTGAATAGATTACTTAGGTGCAATTTCAAAAGTCAATGAAATATTTAAACGATTCTCATTAATGAGTAACATTGAATTACTTGTATGTTTATTCTTCGTTAATTGAATTGATCGAGGACACATTCGAGTTTTTATCTTAGATGGAATGTAACCTACATCGCCTTCTGTACAACTTCCTTAAGGACCATTAACTTTGACTTTCCATTCTTGTTTGCCTCGTTTCTCGATTCGTGCTATGCTTTACGATCTCGATCGAGGTAGTAATCAAGGTAGAAGATTCGTCGGATTATACACAATATTCATATATCTCTTATATTTACGATGCATGCAAAATTAAGTTTGGAAATAGTCTAGCATATATATAGTAAATCAGTGAAATTCACGTAATACTCTTACACAGCAAATTTCTCTTCTTTCTTGATGATCGAACTCCCTTGGAAATCGTCGATCCTTATAAGAGCATGCTTAATGATCCACACATCCTGAAATGATTTTTAGAATAAAAAATATATATGTGGGTGAAAATAAACAAAGGAACAATATCCGGACCCGAAAAAAGTACTGGTTTCCATTAAACTAAAAAAAGGTTTAATTATAGAATCTGAGGGTACGTGACTCATTATATACCTTATATGGTAATTATTAACAATTTATCCGGTACCAGGAAAAAATCATTTACATATGCGAAAATCTCATCTAGTCTACATTTTCTCAAAGTAGAAGGCGTTTATTTCTTTACTTATTGCACATTTAAAATTTTTTTAATTTGTGTATGTTTTCATAATAGAACACGCAATTAGAAAATGAAGTTTATCAGTATATGAATTGGTCTTTGAATGTCCCCGCAACTGAATGTCATACGGTCACATGACAGATTTCAAAGTTTTTTTTCAATGAAAGAGACAGATTTTGAAATTTAAATTTATTCACAAATGAACATTCTCAGGAGTCCTTCTCGAAGTAAAAATTAAGTGTGTCAAATAATTGCTATAATTAGAGTAAATAAGAAAATTGCATCGTTTATTAGACTGGTAACGTTGTCGTTGTCACATATCTTTCTGTCGTTAAAAAGTTTCATGGATACAAAGCAGGTAAGTTACATTAACCTACGAAATTAAATTTTTTCGTTTATTATCACAAAAAGAGTTTTCATTATTGTATTTCAATAATTTTTTAATTTAACACAGAAGAAACAAAATTTAATCTTCACAGCTATTTCAGAGTAATCTTTACCTGCAACAAAAATTAACTTTACGTCTTAAGATGTACCCACCACATGGGAAATATTTACTATGTCAACTCTATTGAATCTTGCTTTGTTTCGATGCGAAAAAATTCAACTTTATCTACTTGAACATTACCCGCAACAAAAATCCACTTCTGTTTTTTCATTGAAATACAAATTTTATTTTTGAGCATTCAAAACATGAATTTAACATCAAAGTATTCTTCTTGATGTCGCTTATCGCTATTTTTTATCATAATTTGATTTACGACTAATGGAAACAAATGTTTTACTTGAAAAAGAAATACATTTTCCAATTAAAAGTTCATGAGCGCATTGTGTTCATTTATTTTTTTATTTTCTTTCATTTATACATTAGGGTTGGTCGAAAAAACAAATTTAAGAAATCGGAAATACATTTGTTTTTTTAACCCACCCTAGATACATACCATCAACTGGGTATTTTTGTTTGTTAACAAAAGTATGTAATTTTTTTTTCTTAGGTCTGGATCATAATTTTCGAAATCTTTGTTTGTGTAATACATAATATAAAAACTATAATTGGAATTTTTCATTTTTTTTGTATATATGTTTATCAAAAATAAATTTTTGTTGATTATAGGAAGGAGAATCTTCTGAAAATTTGTATTTAATACTTTTCTTATTTTTCCATCAAGTTAATATTATTTGTAATATAATTTTTGAAATACTTGCATTCATATTTATAAAATTTATCCTCAAAATTGTTCAATTTCCAACGTATGTCTTAATTTTTAGGCTAGGTTGTACCCACCTATGACTATCATTACCTTTTTTTTTCTTCCTGACACAAAAACATCAATATATTATTTAAAAAAACTATAAGGTTCCGAATATTTATCAAACATAAGTTTTATAAAATTTAATTTTTTAATCTGATCCATGATTTACTCCGGCAAATACTGCATCTCACTTGTTGCAATAGTACCAAAAAACGAGCAAATAAAATGTTAGCGCACATCTAGTCCAATATTATAGCATACTTCATGCTATAATTTTTTTAGTACAAAGTTTCGAAAAGTTCACTATAACCGCCAAAAAATTTCAAACATATTGGACCCATAATTATCCATAATTATATTTACTAATATTAACTATACTGAGATATTATTTCAAAAGTGTAGAAAAAAAGCTATTCATGAAATGATTTAACATTAAAGAAACTTCCAGCAATGAAAGTTACACCAAAATGTTAGCCTACGCGTTTTCGAAAAAAAGTTGAATAAGCACCTAAAATAGTTTTGTCGTCATGTGTGGGTAGGTTCGCTTATTCAAGTAACAGTTAATGTGGGGTAGAGATAAATTGGTGTAAAAAGAAAAGAATGTCAAGAGTGGCAGCTGTTTCTACTTGACGAAAGAGAGCAATGTGCAGGAAGCAAAAAAATGATATAGGCTTATGAAAAGATATGATCCTAATTTAAAAAATTGAGATAGTAAAATAACTTTGATAAGACGCTACATATGAAATTCATAAAGAGGCTAAGCGAGATAATAAATTTTTTTTCATAACAGAATATTTATCATTAAACCAATCTGTGTGAATAAAATAAATTTTGTTTCTAAACCTATTTTTCTTGGATCAAATATTTTAACTGAATTTAAAGGAAATAAATCTGATTAAATGCAAAGTAAAAAGAAATAAATTGAATTCGATATAAGTTCATAAATTCCATTGAATTAAAGATGGATTGAATTGAATTCAAGCTAAGTTAATTAAACACAATTCCAGGTAATTATCTGGGTGAATGAATTCCACAGAATTCATGACGAATTTAGAGTGAATTCAAAACTTTCATCTGAAAAAAGAATAATTTTCAGCGAAACAGTTGAATAGTTAAATTTTTAGTTAAAAAATTAATTTTCACTTAAAAAAAGCAACTTTTAAGAAAATAGTTATATTCAAAAGATAAAAATAGTTACATTTTCAGTCAAAAAATAAATTTTCGACCAAAAAACGACGAATTTTCAAAACAATAGTTAAATTTTCAACCAAAGAGATGAATTTTGAACTAAAAATGAAAAATCCTCAATCAAAGGGATCAGTTCACAACGAAAAATGTAATAGTTGATATTTCAACTAAATGTGATACTTTTTAACAAAATTCTTCAATTTTAAACAAAGCAGATTAATTTTCAACCAAATGCATGAATTATTAACTAACAAGACAGGTTTTCTACTGAAAAACACGAATTTGAAGATAGTACGTGAATTTTCAACCAAGTAGTTGAATTTTCAACTTAAAATGATAATTTTTCAGCCAAATAGTTAAATTTTTAACTAAAAAGAATAAATTTTGAGACAAAGAGATGCATTTTTTACTAAAATTATGCATCTCCAACCAAAAAATTTATTTTTAACAAAATAATTTAGTTTTTAATAAAGCAGTTGAATTTTCAACAACAAAAATAATTAATTTTCAATCAAGAAGATCAGTTTTCTAGCAATAAAGAGGTTTTTTTTATAAAGTACATGAATTCTCAACCAAGTAGTTACATTTTGTTCTCAACGAAAAATGTAAGAGTTGATATTTCAACCAATTGCGATACTTTTTAAGAAAATTCTTTAATATTCAACCAAAAATATGAATTATTGTCTAAGAAGAAGAATTTTCTGCCGAAAAAGATGAATGTGGAAAAAATGCATGAACTTTCAAGCAAGACTCCTAATTTTCTACAAAAAAAAAAGCGAACTTTCAGCAAGATATATGAA